>CAUYQV010056613.1:0-19009 GCA_963574575.1 Galagoides demidoff | reverse complement strand
CTCCAACTCCTGGGCTCAAGCGAGTCTCCTGCCTCCGCCTCCCAAGTAGCTGGGACCACAGGCGCCCGCCACAACGCCCAGCCATTTTTTGGTTGCAGCCATCATTGTTGTTTGGCGGGCCCGGTCTGGGGATTCGAACCCGCCACCTTAGGTGTACGTGGCTGGCGCCTTAGCTGATTGAGCCATAGGCGCCGAGCCATTTCTAACATTTCTTTATAGGTGGAATCCTCTACAGTAGCTACCTCACAGTCCCTTGGAGGGGGGTTTGCTCTGAACTGGTTTTTTTATGTTGCTGGGATTTTTCTGCTGGTTCTACCTCATGAGTGATTTATCTGCTTTCTTGCCCTAATTTTCCTTTCACTTCCTCTTGCTCTTTAAGTTACTGTGCCTCTGGACTAGGGTTTGGATGAGTCCTTTTGGTACAGGACCAGAAGGATAAGAAGATTGAAGAGCAGGAAGAGCAAAAAGAAAGAAAAAAGAGAAAGGAGAGGGGGTGGGTAAAAGGGAATATTAACAAAAAGAAGAAAGGCACAGAAAGAGGGAGACAGGATCAATATAGATATACAGTAGGGTACTTTGACCCAACCTTAAAAACTCCCAACCTTTGGGGGTGCCAGGTTGGGTTGTTTCCTTGAGGTCAGCAGCCCTTTGCTAGCCTGTTCAGACATAGTACCCCACCTCCACCAAGTAGAGAGGAAAGACCAAAATGCTAAAAATCAAATCAAAACAAGCAAACAGAAAACTTTGTGGGATAAAATTAGGCAAAAAACCAAATAATAGTGGTAGAAACACTAGCACGAATGAAGTTCTAATTGTTAAAAAAGGCAACAATGGAAAATTATATTTAAACTAGAAAAATGAAGAAAGAAAAGAAAAATCTATAGGGAAAATGTTGAAATTAAAACAAAACAAAACAAAAAAACAAAAAGCAAACAAATGAACAAACAAGAAAAACCCAAAGCAGTATATATATATATCTTGCTGAATATTATCTGGGCAACAGGGGTATGAGATGATAATCACAATGCTGATACGGCTATACAAGATGGAGACTGGAGGCCTCCTCTGCTGATTTCTCAAACCACGCAGGGTGGAGAGCCTAAATCTCACCTCAGCCCACTTAAAAGGCACTTTGAACTGCCAACCTGGGCTAAGCAGAAGTGATCCCACTTGTCACTGGGATCACTCCTGAAGTGGCTATCCAGTGTGCCAAACCAGTCTCACACTGTGTCCCTGCGGGGCAAGGCTGTAAGGCGTCTCAGTTTCTGCCTTTAGGCTGCTCAGTCACTAGATGACTTGCTCCTGCCATATCCTTGCTCTGCAACCCTGAGGGCGGAGCTTGGCAGGGCAGTTCTCCCACAATGGCTCTGTCCAGCCCACAGCAGAAAGCTATTAGCTCTGTCTGGCTCAGCGGCTCAGTCTGGGACCCTAGACAATGCTTAAAGTCCTCTGCTCTCTTGCCCAAGTTCTCTCAAGGTAGTTCAACTGAGAGCCAAGTCCAAAAAAACCCCAAACAGCTTACAGGTAAGGCCTTTCCAGTTTGTAATCTCACTGCTGCTGAACTTACAGATGGCAGCAGGATTAGACCGAATGAACACACCCAAATACTTGCCAGTTCTCCACTGCTTTTGTTCTCCTTATGGGGTTCAGAAGTTCCTCCTGACTCCCTGTGTCTCCAAAGGGATGTTTCTGGGCAGATCCCACCAGCCAGAGGTGCCTGAAGTCTCCTCTCCCTGGACCCTTATTTATTTATTTTTGATACAGAGTCTCACTTTGTTTCCCCCAGTTGAGTGATATGGCATCAGAGCTCACAGCAGCCTCAAACTTTTGGGCTCAAGCAATACTCTTGCCTTAGCTTCTTGAGTAGCTGGGACTACAGGTACCCACCACAATGCCCAGCTATTTTTTTTTTTTAAGAGAAGAAGTCTCACACTTGCTCAGGTTGGTCTCAAAACTTCTGAGCTCAATCAATGCAGCTGCCTCAGTCTCCCAGAGTGGTAGGAATGCAGATATGAGACACCACACCCAGCCTGCTCATAACATCTAAACTAAACTTCTTTGATCATACTTTTCTATGTTACAAATTGCCCTGTGGTCCTGTCCTCAGACAGTATCACCGAGCACAGATATGCAGGATATACGTATTAGGATAAAATTTTGGTATATTTATCTAAAAGCAAAATATAATTGATTTCAAACACTCCATAGAATATGTTTAAAAGATCATTCCTTGTAAAAGAGGAAAATTCAGCTCAGTACCCATAGCACAGTGGTTATGGAGCCAGCCATATACACCAAGGGTTGCAGGTTTGAACCTGGTCCAGGCCAGCTAAACAATGACAATTGCAACAAAAAATAGCCAGGTGTTGTGGTGGGCCCCTGTAGTCCAGGCTACTTGGGAGGCTAAGGCAAGAGAGTCGCTTAAGCCCAAGAGTTTGAGGTTGCTGCGAGCTGTGATGCCACAGCACTCTACTGAGGGCAACATAGTGAGACTCTAAATCAATTAATAAGGAAAAATCCTAGAAGATCCATATTTACAGACCAATTTCTTTAGCTACTATGAGCATCTGGAAAATAGAGCCAAATAAAGACAAGAAGAACCAGTAAGAGACTATCAATCATTCATTCAGGTAGTCAAGCAGAGAGAAAGTTTTGGGATGGTATCTATCACTTGTATGATTCAACAAAGTGAGTCAAAACTCAGAAACTTCTAAGGGAGAAGTAATAGATTGCCAAAAAAGAACCTTCCAACAGAAAAATAGGCAATGAACATGAAAGACAGGTCATAGAAAAATAAATAAATGGCCATGATGGAATAATAAGAATGAGACTTCCCCTCACCATTACAAGTAGAAAAGTGAAAAATAAATAAATAAAACAACTGTTCTCAGACATCTGATGAGAGACATTAGAGAACTTTAATCCCTCAGAGAGGAGGAAAATTAAGTGAGCACTATAACTACCAAGAATTTCTGCCTGGAAGCGCTTTTTATAATGTAGTAATCTGAGGGGAATCCCATGCAGAATATAGCACTTTTGTGGAATTTAGGAGATAAAGGAGTTCAAAAAAGTGAAGTAGCAGAAATACATCCTATACATACAACTATCCCTGAGAAAGACCAGATGGCAAATACACTACGAAAGACTTTTTTTTTTTCCAATTGACATAGAGTCTCACTTTGTTGCTCTAGGTAGAGTGCACATGGCATCACGCAACCTCAGACTCTTGGGCTCAAGCGATTCTCTTGCCTCAGCCTCCACAGGTGCCCTCCACAATGCCCTGATGGACCAGGACTGGCCAGGTCTCTAGCCCTGGCTCATCTATCCTCCAGACGTGTACCGCTGTGCTATCTTGGTTGAGTACAATTACCCTTAGGTGCCTGAGGGCTACTGGCCTTAGTAGAAGGGAGAGACAAACAGTTTTAGTTAAAGTAAATTTTAGCAGTCTTGGGGAGAGATGCTGGGCAGATCCCCTGCAGGCAGGAGAAACTAAGGAGTCAGAGCAAGTGAGCCACTGAAAGAATGAGCGCTCCCTGACTGCCTTCTCCTGCAGCTTCTTACTGTATGTAACCCTAATCTTGTGGCTACTTGCAACACAAGTTCAATCACTGATGTTCTCTTCTCCTGAGCTCTCCTTTTAAGGAGAGGCAAATCCCTTCCCCATGCCCTTATCACCAAGGTATTATATTACTAAGATGTTACCGGTATTTCTTATAATTACAGAGTATTTCAAGCTTAACTCTCGCTTCTCCTTTCCATACGGTATATGGTCTGCTACATGTTCCCCCTTTTTGTAATACCTTACAATAGCTTTTAATATGGCAAGGGTAGTTGTTCTTATTGTTTACCCCTTTCTCTTGCTAGGGGAAAGAATAAAGAATATAAGGTGATTTTCAAAGTTCAGAATTCCAGGTAAGGGCTCTTTAAGTGAGGGAGTCCCCTATCTAACTCAAGCTTCTGTTGCCACTAGGGAAAATACAGTGATTCTAATGTTAAGACTTTAAAGGTATTTCAAACTGAGAAAAATCTTTGGCTGAGAGAATGTACAATACAAAAGTCCCGCTTAAATGTGAAGCTCTTTCTTTGCTATACGAATTGTAATTAACCTAAGAACAAAGGGTCCCGCTTTCCTTGCGGTCTTTGCAAACAAGGATCTTACTCCTGCTTTTCCAGAGGCCCCACTTTTCGCAATCCTTGATAGCGAAGATTAAAAGTTCCGCTTTAAAAAAAAAAAAAAAGTTCCGCTTTCCTGGAGGCTCTGCTTTTCATGGTCCTTGGTAGCAAAGATCCTACTGCTTGGAACAGAGGTCCTGCTTTTCCAGAGGCCCCGCGTTTTGCCGTCCTTAGTAGAGAAGATCCTATGGCTTTCACCACCCCTTGCTACTTCTGCTAGTAGTTAGTGAGCAAGATACGGCCTTTTGCTTCTTCCGCCTTTATTAGCCAGCTAACAAAAGACAACGTTTTTCTTGCGGAGTTTTCTCTTTGCTAGTTGAATCCAAGCCTTATTGAGGGGGGTGCCCAACTACTTGAAGAGGGCCCTGAGCTACTCAAAGGGGGTGCCAAACTACGCAAAGCAGGTGCCAAGCTACTTAAAGGGGGCCAGAAGGGGCGCCGAGTTACTTCATGAGAGCACCAAAGGGGCTCTTATTTTCCCCTTATTTGTACCTGAGGTACCAAAGATCCAGCACACTGTGGGCAGGGTCCTCCCTTGGCATAAAGTTGAATGAATTATATTGCTTCACCAAAGAATAGTTTGAAATGAAGGTATTAAAGAAGCTGCAGTGCTTTACTTTCTGTATTTACCAGTGGGTCCTGATTTTGGCCCAACTGATAGTTCCCTTATGATAAGAGGTTCCATACTTATCAAATCAAGAGTGGCATTCAGTTGCCCAATGATGTCCCTTTTTACACCTGGTGAGAGAGGATGCCGGAGAAGGTTGAGGTCTGGGAGAACAGGTCTTCTCATGGAGACCACAAGGATGCACCTGCAGGGTCCTCTCCATGGAGACTCAGCTCTTAGGAATTTGTAGACTTAACTTCCTGGAACTTGGAAATTTCCAAGTTCTGTGAAATCCTGTAGTTCTGTTAGGGGCTGGAATAGCATCTCCCACTTGATTCAAACTGGCCAAAGAGAAGGGTACCTGTGGAGTGGAACTTTTTGACTGTCAATAAAAAGGGAAAGACCAAGCCAGTCAGGGAGCACAGCCATTTGGAAATCTTCTATGCCATAAGCTCCCAGCCGTAAATAAAGCCCCTCCTCTTATAAACGTGGTGTTTGGGTGCTCTTTCTCTCTGTCGGGCCTCGTCTTCCTGCAACACTGGGACATATACCTGGAGGTTTATTGTTTTTCCCTTTATGGCACTCTTTCTCATGTGGCCTAGCTTCCCACACTTATGGCATCTAATTTTAACTGGGGGATGCCTTAACTGATCTTCTAGCTGCTACATCTGAGTTGCTGTGACGATATAACATTTAATGGCTTCAATTATGAGATTATTCATCCAGTCTTTGAACTGTTTGATCTTTTAGCTGTTAATTACAGAGTATTCTGAGCTTAACTCTCACTTCTTTCCAAACCCTATATGGTCTGCTACAACACCTGGCTTTTTTGTTGTTGTTGTTGTTATTTTTAGCAAGCCTGGACTGGGCTTGAACCCACCAGCCCTGGTGCATGTGGCCCACACCCTACCCACTGAGCTATAGGAGCTGCCTATACAAAGACTTTAAAACAACTTATTAATGCTCAAAGAACTAAAGGAGACATGGAGAAAATCATGAATGTGATATATGAACAAAATGGAAATATCAATAAAGAAAGAGAAAATCTAGGCCAGGCGAGGTGGCTCACACCTGTAATCCTAGCACTCTGGGAGAAGGAGGTGGGGGAATTGCTTGAGCTCATAGGTTGGAGACCAGCCTAAGCAAGAGCAAGACCTCATCTCTAAAAATAGCCAGGTGTTATGGTAGGTGCTTATAGTCCCAGCTACTTGAGAGGCTGAGGCAAGACAATCACTTGAACCCAAGAGTTTGAGGTTGCTATGAGCTATGATGCCACAGTGCTCTCACAGGGTGACAGAGTGAGACTCTTGTCTCAAAAAACAAAAAAAGAAAAAGAAAGAGAGAGAGAAAACCTAAAAAAAAATTCTAGAAATTTAGAAATTCTAAGACATACAATAACAAAAATGAGAAATTCACTACAGGGACTAAAAGACAAATTTGAGCAGGTAGAAGAAAGAACCAGTGAATTTGAAGACAGGGCAATTCAAATATTGTGTGAAGAATAAAAAGAAAAAGAATTGAAGTGAACAGAGCTTAAGGAGCCAGTGGGACACGATCAAGGGGACCAACAGACAAACTGGGAGAGTCCTAGAAGAACAGAGAGAGAGGAGGACAGAGACATTATTTCAAGAAATAATAGCTGAAAACTTTCCAGACTGGATGAAAAGCATGAATATAAATATCCACAAGGTTCAATCCAATCTAAATAAGAACAATACCAAGGCACATTATAATCAATCTGCTGAAAACCAAAGAGAAAAACTTTGAAAGCAGCAAGAGAAAAGCAATTCATCACATATAAGGAACTATCAATAAGATTAATAGCAGAATTCTTATTAGAAAGTTTGAAAGCCAGAGGCAGTGGGCTGAAAAAGTCAAAATGTTAGAAGGAATAACTGTCAATTTAGAATCCTATATTTGGCAAAAACTTTCTTTCAAAATTAAGAAAATAAATTAAGATATTCTCAGATAAACAAAAGCTGAGGGAATTTGTTAATATTATGCCTGCCATTGAAGAAATGATAAAGGGAATCCTGCAAGTTTAGATGAAAGGACAGGCTGTACTCAGTAGCTCACACCTGTACTCTCAGTGCTTTAGGAAGTCAAGATGGATCACTTGAGGCCAGGAGTTCAAGACTAGCCTGGGCAACACAGTGAGACCTAGTGTCTACAAAGAAAAAAAAAAAACAACATATAAAATTATCTGAGCATGTTGGCACATCCCTATAGTCCTAGTTCCTCAGGAGGCTGAGACAGGAAGATTGCTTGAGCCCAGGAGTTCAAGGCTGCAGTGAGCTATTATGAAATCACTGCACTCCAGCCTGGATGATAAGAGTAAGGCTCTGTCTCTTAAAAAAAACAAAAAAGACATGAAATGAAAAGATAATAATCCAAAACCATAGAAAATGAATAACTATTTCAATAAAAGTAAAATATTAAAATAGTATATTGGCAATTATTAAAGTCAGAATGATTATAACAATGGTCTGTAACTCCACTTTTCTATATGACTTAAATTTTTAAAAATTATTAGTCTAAAACAGTGGTTCTCAACCTTCCTAATGCCACGACATTTTAATACAGTTCTCATGTTGTGGTGATCCCCAACCATAAAATTATTCTCGTTGCTACTTCATAACTGTAATTTTGCTACTGTTACTGATATGAAGGAGACCTCCAAAAGGGTTGTGACCCACAGGTTGAGAACTGCTGGTCTAAAAGATAGTATTATTGTAACTTTGATTTGTTACTTCACATTTTGGTTTCCATATAATTTAAGAGACTAATATATATTTAAAAATTCTAAGTTTATGTTTTTGGAAACACATTTTAAATGAGCAGAATATCTATGATATTTTGATAAGTTAATCTAACAAAATTCAAATTAAAATGCTACAACTTTAAGATGTTAAATGCAATCTCCATGAAAACCACAAAGAAAATAGTTATAGAATATATACAAAAGGAAATGAGAAGAAAAGTAAAGTGTTTAACTACCAAAAGTCAATTAAATATAAAGAGTAATGCAGGAAATGACAAGGGGGAAGTAATAAGGCATATGGAAGACAAATAGAAAAATGACAAAAGTAGTTTTCTCCTTATCAGTAATTACTTTAAATGTAAATGGATTAAACTCTGTGATAAAAAATATTGCCTTGGCGCCTGTGGCTCAAGTGGCTAAGGCACCAGCCACATACACCTAAGGTGGCGGGTTCAAATCCAGCCCGGGCCGCCAAACAACGATGGCTGCAACCAAAAAATAGCTGGGCGTTGTGGTGGGCACCTGTAGTCCCAGCTATTTGGGAGGCAGAGGCAGGAGACTTGCTTGAGCCCAAGAGTTGGAGGTCGTTGTGAGCTGTGATGCCACAGCACTCTACCCAGAGCTTGAGGCTCTGTCTCAAAAAAAAAAAAAAAATTGGCATTTTTGGGCAGGTGGCGCCTGTAGCTCAAGGAGTAGGGCACTGGCCCCATATGCCAGAGGTGGTGGGTTCAAGCCCAGCCCCAGCCAAAAACTGCAAAAAAAAAAAAAAAAAAAAAGGCATTTTGGATTAAAAAATATAACTACAGGCTTCTTGTTTTTTTTTTCGGGGGGGGGGGGTTTGAAGACAGGGTCTCACTCTGTTGCCCGAGGTAGAGTGCCACAGTGACATTCATAGCTCCCAGAAACTTCAAACTCCTGGACTCAAGCATTCCTCTTGTCCCAGCCTCCCCAGTAGCTGTGACTACAGGAGTCTGCCATGATGCCTGGTTAGTTTTTCTATTTTTGGTAGAGACAGGGTCTGGCCTTGCTCTGGCTGGTCTTGAACTCCTGAGCTGAAGCAACCCACCCACCTAAGCCTCCCAGAGTGCTAGGATTACAGGCATGAGCCCCTGTGCCTGGCCTGTGGTCTGCTCTCTGTATCTGTGGGTTCTACATCTCCAAATTCAACCAACCCTGGAAAGAAAATATTAAAAATAAATAAATAAAAGTAATAAATATGATACAAGAGAACAACTATTTACATAATATTTACATTGTATTAAGTACTCTAGAAATGATTTATAGATACACAGGAAGATGTGCATAGATTATATGCAAATATCACACCATTTTATATAAGGAACTTGAGCACTGGGAAATTTGGTATCTGCATGGGGTCATGGAAACAATCCCCTATGGATACTGAGGGACAACTGTATATGTTGTCTACAAGAGACTCACGTTATTTTTGTTTGTTTGTTTTTGTTTTTAAAAAATTATTGTTTCAGTTAATTTGGGAGTACAAAGAATTAGGTTATGATGTTTGTATTTGTTAGGAAGAGTCCCTCTTATAATTGTGTCTTGCCCCCAAGAGGTGTGCCATATATTTTGCTCATTAAGTGGGAGTACATCCATCTCCCTTCCTTTTGCCCTCTTCCCACTCCCTCATTCCCTGTTCCCCACCTTGAATTGATTTGAGTTCTCTTACGTGGGTGTATATTAGATCACAGAGACTCATTTTAGATCCAACGATTCATTTCAGACTCATTTTAGATCCAGCTTATCCCCCCAGCACATCTAAGATCATACATTAGGTTTTAACTGGGATCTGCAGTTTGGCTTTGGAATTGATCATCTTGTGGATTTAATTCCTGACGACTCCCTTGCTGCCCCACCCCTTCCTCTCTCCTTTGGTTCTCAACCTGAAGTTCAAATCAGTTGTCCTTTTTTCTTTTTAGAGACAGAGTCTCGCCTTATTGCCCTCAGTAGAGTGCTGTAGTGTCACAGCTCACAGCAACCTCCAACTCCTGGGCTTAGGTGATTCTCCTGCCTCTTGAGTACCTGGGACCACAGGCGTCTGCCACAATGCCCGGCTATTTTTTTGTTGCAGTTTGGCCAGGGCCAGGTTTGAACCTGTCACCCTTGGTATATGGGGCCGGCGCCCTACTCACTGAGCCACAGGTGCTGCCCCAGTCGTCCTTTTAGCTCCCATGGAACTGTTCTGTATCTGCTTCTTTGCTAGTCTACCCTAGTGCCTTCTACCAGCTTTTCTCTGACACACACATGCACACAATTTTAACTTGCTTTTTCTTTTCTTGCAAATAAGGTACATAATGTCAATTTTTTATTAAAAGAAATATGCTTTGATGTGCTAGCATAACTTCTCTAGCTTATGTACCATAGTAATATGTGGCTTCAGATTTAGTACCTATGAACATACGTACAAAACATTTATTACACTTTTTACCAAAGAGAGTTACCATTATAGTACTTTTGTGAAAACTTGTCTTCCTCCTTGCCCTCAACTTTTTCTTTCTTTTTTTTGTAAATAAATAAAGCTTGGTTCTTAAACACAAAAATAAGCTGAACATGAAAGGATAAAAATATATATTTCATGGAAATGGCAACCAAAAGAGAGCAGGGGTGGCCATACCAATATTAGGCAAAATAGATATTAGACAAAGTAGATACCAAATCTAAAAAGGTTGCAAGAGATCAAGAAGGACATTATGTATTAAGAAAAGACCCAATATAGTATGAACATATAACAATTATAAACATTTAGGCAAATATGATAACAAATCATCAAAATATATAAAGCAAAAATTGACAGAACTGAAAGGAAAAATAGATTGTTCTACAATGATAGTTGGAGTCTTCTATACTCTAGTCTTAATAACTAAGATAAGACAACCAGACAAAAGTAAGGAAATAGAGGATTTGAACAACATAATAAGTTAACTGGAGCTAACAGACATATAAAAGACCCTCTATCCAACAACAATAGTATTCACATTCTTTTCAAATGAACACGGGATTCTCTCCAGGATAGACCATATCACAAATTAAATCTCAGTAGATTTTATACATAATATGTATGTGTGTTTGTGTATAATTTTGTCCAACTAAAATGGGATGAAATTGGAAAGCATTAACATAAGGAAAACCACATGTTTGGTAGAAAAGTAAAATGATATAACCCCTGTGGAGAAAAGTATGACAGTTCCTAAAAAAATAAATATAGAACACCATATAATCTGACAATTCCACTTCTGAATATACCTACCCCTCCAAAACTGAAAGCAGAAACTCAAACATATATTTGTATACTCATTATTTACACTGGGTAAAATGTGAAAGCAGCCCAATAGTCCACTGAATTCCATAAAGAGTCACAGGAGCGCTTTATGTATTTTGTATATTCATCTTTATTACAGGTTGAATTGAATGGATAAGCATATTGTGGTATATACATACAATGGAATAATTTTCTACCTTATAAAGGCAAGAAATTTTGACCCATGCTACCACATGGATAGTGTTAAAGATTTACTCTAAATAAAATAAGCCAATTGCAAAAAAAGTACATGATTCCATGAAGTATTTAGTGTAGTCAAAACCATAAAAACACAAAGTAGAATGGTGGTTGCCAGAGCCTGGGGGTGGGCTGTATCTTGAGCTATGTGTGCCACTATGACAAAATACCATAGATTTAGTAATTTATAAACTATAGACTTTTACTTTTCATGGTTATAGAGGCTGGGAAATTCAAGATCAAAGTGTCAGCAGCTTTAGTGTCTGGTGAGAGCTTCTTTCTGCTCTCAAGATGATACTGTTGCTGTATCCTCCAGAGGGGACAAAAGGCTGTGTCTTCACATAGCCTGTCTTCAAATTTTAAACCCTCTTATAAAGGTACTAATCCCATTCATGAGGGTAGATCCCTCATGACATAATAATTTCCTAAAGGCCACATCTTTCTCTCTTTTTTTAAGAAAAAAAATTGTATTTACTTAGAAGCATTCAGAATGTCAACAAAACAGCTGCAACTTTTTTTTTTTTTTGAGATAGAGCCTTAAGCTGTCCCCCTGGGTACAGTGCTGTGGCATCACAGCTCACAGCAACCTCCAACTCCTGGGCTCAAGCCAGTCTCCTGCCTCAGCCTCCCAAGTAGCTGGGACCACAGGCGCCCGCCACAATGCCTGGCTATTTTTTGGTTGCAGCTGTCGTCGTTTGGTGGGCCCGGGCTGGATTCGAACCCGCCACTGGGTGTATGTGGCTGGCGCCTTAGCCACTTGAGCCAAGCCCAGCTGCAACTTTTTTTTTGCAATTATAGAGTGGTATTCAGTTAACAGAACAATTATTTCGTATACGCTGTATCAGAGACAACTGAAGATGAAAAAACTACCATCCCCATATATAACTAATTTGTGCTGTGCACCAACAAGAACCTGCTTTAAATTTCCATGCCAATTTACAACCCCCATACTGTACCAGGTAAGGTTAGTTGCTGTTGAAAATATCACCAGGACAGGGCTATCTAAACACACATTCGGTAGTGTGTTAACTATACAAAAAAAGACACTGTACAGTTTAAAAACAAATCTTACACAACCTTACATTTCAATTTTTTTTTCATTAAAAGGAGTAGGTTGTATATAGGGGGGTTAAATGCTTTATAGACAAGGAAAAAAACTGTTAGAACCAACTTATTCATCATCATCTTCTTCATTTTCCTCCTCTTCCTTCTTTTTCTTGCTTTTTTCATCCTTGACAACTCCCTTTTTCCCTGCACCAGGGTTTCCTTTAGCTCGGTATGTAGTGATATCCTTTTCGTTTTTTCCTTCAGCTTTGCAGCCTTCTTTTCATAAGGCTGCTTGTCATCTGCAGCAGTGTTATTCCACATTTCTCCCAGCTTTTTTGCAACATCACCTATGGATAGGCCAGGATGTTCTCCTTTGATTTTTGGGCAACACTCAGCACAGAAAAAGAAAAAGGCCCAAGGAGGCCTCTGGGGTGCACTGAGATCCTTCAACTTCATTTTTGTTTCCCCTTTAGGAGGGATATAGGTTTTCATTTCTCTTTCATAATGGGCCTTGTCCGCCTTTGCCTCATCTTGGAATTTTCCTTTCTCTTTGGCAGACACAGTCTTCCACCTCTCTGGAAACCACCTTTCTTAGAAAACTCTGAGAAGCTGACTGAAGCATCTGGGTGCTTCTTCTTGTGCTCCTCCTGACAAGTTTGCATGAAGAATGCATATGATGACATTTTGCCTCTTGGCTTCTTAGGATCTCCTTTGCCCATGTTTAGTTTTTCCTCAGTGAGGCACAGAGTCACCCAGTGCCCACTGAGTCTCACTTGCCCTGGCACTGTGTCTATGGAGCTCAATGTACTGCAATGGCTATGAGAGTGGGAGCCAGACGCAGCCTCAAAGCAACATCTTAAGGTCTCAACTTAAAGCATGTTTTTGGGGATTATTTCTTACCAAGTTTCTCTTCTGCTTCTTCCTCTTCATCTCCCTTGTCCTTTTCCTCCTCTTTCTCTTCTTCCTCTTCCTTCACATCTGGTTGAGGAGCATCAGTCTTCTTGTACTCCATAGCACTGGGTTGTTTCTGAAAAATTCCCCCAAATACAACAATTTTGGTTACATTGTCATATACTATCATACTATATGCCTAGAGGCACAGGCAAAGTTCTGTTCTAGGCTCTAAAGGGGTAAATATACAGAAATAATAAGATAATTCCTACCCCAATAGCTTTCTCTTCCTTGAGCATGATTCAAGGTAGAAAGAACATTAAGAACAAAAGGGTGACTCAGGCAGAAAAAGTGTAGGTCTAGTCAAGTTGACTTGAGGCACAGACACATAGACAGTGGTGGAGAATAAAGTAGGTAAAAGAACTTTTGGGTCCAGGTACAAAGTACCTTGAATGCAAGGTAAAGCACAATCTTCACTTAAGAATAGAGAGCCTAGGGCAGCGCCTATGGTTCAAAGGAATAGGGTGCTGGCCCATATGCCGGAGTTGGCGGGTTCAAACCCAGCCCCGGCCAAAAACTACAAAAAAAGAATAAAGAGCCTAAATAAAATATTCTTTTCTTTTTTTTATGATTGCACAGAACAAGGGCTAAACAAGAAAAACTAACAATAAGGCTAGGGTTCCATATGTATTCTTTGGGGAGGGAAGGGTTGGAGATGGAGGAACAGATAATAAGAAATCAAAGATCAAATTACAAAGTATAAGAATAGAAACATCTATGCCAAGAGGAAAAACCGGTTTGTGCCCAGATGGCTGGGTTTTATATTTAAATTTTTTTTGAAGAAAGTTGTTCCTAAATATTACAGAGAGATGGAAGTATAACTCACTGGTAGAATATCTGACTACAAATATTATAGACAGAAATAGAGCAGGATAAATAATACTAGCCACTGAGGGGCTATAAATTCTACTCCCATATGGGCACAATAAATGGTCACTTAGGAGTAGTGAATAAAGTTTTAGAACTTAATACCAAATGTGACCCAGTTATTACTGAGCTCCTACAAAGAAAACTTCAGGCAACATATCTTAGCTATTTTCATTTATTATTATTATTTTTAGACAGAGTCTCATTATGTCGCCCTTGGTAGAGTGCCAAGGCATCACAGCTCACAGCAACCTCTAACTTTTGGGCTTAAGCAATTCTTTTGCCTCAGGCTCCCAAGTAGCTGAGACTATAGGCACTGGCCACAGTGCCTGGCTTTTTGTTGTAGTTGTCATTGTTGTTTAGCAGGCCTGGGCCAGGCTAGAACCCACCTGCCTTGGTGCATGTGGCCGGTGCCCTAACCACTGAGCATGTGCTCCGAGTAATCTATTTTAATAAAAGAATTCTAAGTGATGCCCCATGCCCACCAAAAAAATTCATACCTTTCCAGAACAGCAGAAGAGGATAACAAGGAACACAGGCAGAGCTACAGTCAAAATGTAGACCACCCAGAGCCACGGGCGCTCTTCAGCTGCCTCAATCATCTGCCCCACTACACCAGGCTAAAAAACAAGACAAGATAGACTGAAAGTTCGAGCTTTTGACACCAAATACAAGTTGTACAATTTGTTCAACAGTTCAATTATGGCAGAACACTACTTAGGTCCTCCATTTTCAAAGAATTCAGGCCAAGATGTTCATATAACATAAAAAGGAAATTAGAGAAAAGCTTCCATCTTCCTGCTCTCCTTATCATCAAGGTGATTTCACTTTCATTGGTGTCAAAGCTAACATCTTATTCACCTGCAAAAGGATGCCTTAACTTTGAAAACCAGTGAATGAAGAATTTCTTCATCTCAGTTATCTTTGGCTCTCTAATTCTCAGCTTGGCCATAGGACCAGTTCTTTGAAAATTTCATATGTTGGGCAAATCAAGATCCAGCTTTAAAGTTTGCATTAAAATATACCTAACTGGCAGATCTAGTTAAGATACATACATAGACACAAATAATAAAAAAACTCCGCACATAACACAAATAACAACTCTAAAGCCACTATCTTAGACTAATGAAATCATGCCCCAAAACCCAATATTTATCTTAGCAGGCATTTCGTTATATTTTTTATGCCAATATTCCCAATTAAGGGAAAATATAAACCCACAAACTTAACCTTTAACAATGGTAACAGTTACCTACAATAACAGATGTAAACACACAAGAAACAAGCAAGCACAAACCTCAGCAGCCCCATCAGCAGCTTTCTTCAGGCCCCATCCATCATTGGCCCAATCATCAACTACTCTTCGGTCACCAGAGATGATAAAGTTGTCAAAAAAAATATCAGAGGTCATAGACCATAGCTCCAAACCAATAGCAGTAAAAGGAGTCATTTTGAAAGGTTCGAGATCTTCAAAGAAATCTGGATTTGGTATTTTCCTGGGTTTCCAGATTCCCTAGAAAACATTTTAAAAATTTCAAATAATGAATCTACAAAACTTTAAGCAGAACCTACTCTAAAATGAATTCTGCATAATCAACAGAGATAAATGCTAACTTTGTGAAACTTAAATGAGGAAGAAGATAGTAAGTGCTACTGATGTTTTACACACTCTACCACTAAGATTTCAATTTCTGACATCATCCACAATGTGGTCCAAACCAACACCCTGCTGTGTCTGGGCCATTCCCAAAGTCTCAACGCTTATCAATTGCTGATGGAAATAGAGGTGAGTTAAAATAAAATACACATGGTCTTGAATAGCAATTCATGTCTGGATCACCTAGACAAATACTTCTACATACATTCAGACAAGGATGATTACCACAGCACTGACAATCCACATAAATGGCCACTAATAGGAAAACAGCTAAAGGGCAATTTTTGTTTTTTCAAGACAGCCTCACTTTGTAGCCCTTGATAGAGTGCATGGTGTCATAGCTCGCAGCAACCTCAAACTCTTGGGCTCAAGCAATCCTCTGCCTCAGCCTCCAATGTAGCTGGGACTACGGGCGCCCAGCACCACGCCCACCTATTTTTAGAGACAGGGTCTCACTCTTGCTCAGGATGGTCTCAAAATCCTGAACTCAGCTCAAACAATTCACCTATCTTGGCCTTGTAATCCTCAGAGTGCTTAGGATTACAGGTGTAAACCACTGTGCCTGGCCTAAAGAACAATTTTTTCTTTTTTTCTTGAGACAAGAGTCTCAAGTTGTCACCCTAGGTAGAGTGCCATGGCTCACAGCAACCTCCAACTCCTGGAGTCAAGCGATCCTCTTGCCTCAGTTTTTCTATTTTTAGTAGAGATGAGTGTTATACTTTTTGCTCAGGCTGGTCTCAAACCTATGAGCTCAAGCATTACACCCACTTCGGCTTCCCAGAGTGTAGGATTACAGATGTGAGCCACCTCGCCTGGCATAAATGGCAGGTTTTTTTTTTTTTTTTTTTTTTTTGATACAGAGGGTTTTTATGTTGCCCTTGGTAGAGCGCTATGGTATCACAGCTCACAGCAACCTCCAACTCTTGGGCTTAAGCGATTCTCTTGCCTCAGCCTCCCAAGTAGCTGGGAATATAGGTGCCCAGCTATTTTTTTGTTGTCGTTGTTTAGGTGGCCTGGTCCGGGTTCGAACCAACCACCCTCAGTGGATGTGGCTGGCACCGTAACCACTGCACTATGAGTACCGAGATACATGGTTTTATTTTTTTTTTTTTTGAGACGCAGTCTCATTATGCTGCCCTCAGTAGAGTGCTGTAACATCATAGCTCACAGCAACCTCAAACTCTTGGGCTTAAGCAATTCTCTTGCCTCCACCTCCCAAGTAGCTAGACTACAAGGTGCCTGCCACAAAACCTGGCTATTTTTTTGTTCCAATTGTCATTGTTGCTTAGCAGGCCTAGGGCAGGTTTGAACATACCAGCCCCGGTTTATGTGGCCAGCACCCTAACCACTAAGCTATGGGTACTGAGCCTAAAGGGCAGTTTTATAAGTGATATTTTTATTTTATCTTATTAACTGCACAATTGCCATGGTACCCTAGCCTGGGGCAACAGAGTGAGACTCTCGTCTCAAAAATAAAACAAAACAGAAAAACATACATCTAATATATGCATATAGACTTGACACTTTACATTTTAAAGTGAAAACTAATGATTGTAAATAATTTTATAGAATAAAGGATCCAAAGGGGGTACACTTCCATAGTACACTTGAAACTTCATTAACTCACTACCTATATTCTTACCATCTCACTTGAGCTTCAATCTTTTTACATCTTAAGACACCGAGGCTAAGTGAGCTTATCAGCTATGGTGGAAACACCAGCTCCTATCACAGTCTTCTTATCTACCAGGTCACACATATTGGTAAGCCTGGGATTTGGATTCTGTGGCTGAAGCATCTCTGCCATCTGACAGCCAGGTGCCCAAATCATAAGTTTTCCATTTCCCTTTTCTTTTTTGTTTCTAAACCTGGTTAGAAAGCAGTTGTGGGCTCGGCGACTGTGGCTCAATCGGCTAAGGCGCCAGCCACGTACACCTAAGGTGGCGGGTTCGAATCCCCAGCCCGGGCCCGCCAAACAACCATGGCTGCAACCAAAAATGGCCGGGCGTTGTGGCGGGTGCCTGTGGTCCCAGCTATTTGGGAGGCGGAGGCTGGAGACTCGCTTGAGTCCAGGAGTTGGAGATTGCTATGAGCTGTGATGCCATGGCACTCTACCCAGGGAGACAGCTTGAGGCTCCGTCTCAAAAAAAAAAAAAAAGAAAGAAAGCAGTTGTGGGCTCAGCGCCTGTGGCTCAAGTGGCTAAGGCGCCAGCCACATACACCTAAGGTGGCAGGTTCGAATCCAGCCCGGGCCCGCCAAACAATGATGGCTGCAACCAAAAAATAGCCGGGCATTGTGGTGGGCACCTGTGGTCCCAGCTACTTGGGAGGCTGAGGCAGGAGACTCGCTTGAGCCCAGGAGTTGGAGGTTGCTATAAGCTGTGATGCCACGGCACTCTACCCAGGGGGACAGCTTAAGGCTCTGTCTCAAAAAAAAAAAAGAAAGCAGTTGTGAGAGCTATTCAATTCAGTTTCTAGGTTTAGGTTTATCTTCCCAACACCTAACCTATTAAGGTTTCTTTCAATTTATGAAATTTACTTTCTGCTTTTCATTTAACAGCTTCAATATAATTATCATCCAGGTAGCATCACTGAGACAAAACTTCTATCTGAATACTAACAGATCAATGAAAGCAACTCAATAATCAAGAGGCACAAACCTGGTAGTTAGGATTGTCCATCATGGGAGCCTTCCATTTGCCCTTGTAATTGGGGTTGTCAATCATAGGTCGCTGCCAGACCCCACACCCAGGGGCTGACTCACATTTCGGGTTGGCAATCTGAGGAGCCTCCCATTCTCCATCCATGTCTTCATCCCTTTGGAGATATAAAAGCAACAAATTATAAGTGGATTCTGTAATACAGTACTATGAATAGCTTGCTGGCCCAATGGTTACCAAAACTACTGCCAAAATGACCACCTGCTCTTATTTCTGTATTTCTTGCAATAATTTTTCATAACAGATGTATTTAAAAAAAAAAAAGACGAGGCTTGGCACCCATAGCACAGTGTTTAGGCCACCAGCCACATTCACTGAGGCTGGCGGGTTCGAATCCAACCTGGACCAGCTAAACAACTGCAACAAAAAACTACAACAAAACAATAGCCAGGTGTTGTGGTGGGTGCCTGTAGTCCCAGCTACTTGGGAGGCTGAGGCAAGAGAATCATTAAGCCCAAGAGTTGGCGGTTGCTATGAGCTGTGATGCCACTGTACTCTACCGAGGGTGACATAATGAGACTCTGTCTCAAAAACAAAACAAAACAAACAAAGATGAAATTGAAATTATAATTAAGTTTTTTTTTTTTTTTTGAGACGGAGCCTCAAGCTATCCCCCTGGGTAGAGTGCCATGGCATCACAGCTCATAGCAACCTCCAACTCCTGGGCTCAAGCGAGTCTCCTGCCTCCGCCTCCCAAGTAGCTGGGACCACA
>CAUYQV010056609.1:0-12372 GCA_963574575.1 Galagoides demidoff | reverse complement strand
GAACAGCAAGCTTGTCAAAAATAGCCGTGCCAGCAGACTGCACGGCTGCAGTTTCCTTTTGCATTGTCGGCTTTGCTCTCACCAGAGAGTCACGGTCTGTCTACATGCCCTGCGGCCTGCACCAGGGGCTGCTTGAGATTCCAAAAGGTTTTCTAAGGCAGATAAAGCATAGCTACTGTGGCTCATGACCAAGGAAGAGAAATTTGCTTTAGAGTAACAATGATGAGGATGCAGTTGTGTTTAATTTAAAAAAAAAAAAGAAAAGAAAAGAAAAAACTGTTATAAGTACAGCAGGTGAGGCCCCAAATAGGTCAAGTGATAGCCAAGGTTAGCCTTATGTTAATGACCCTTATGTACTGCAGACCCCTTTTCGCCTTTGCTTTGAGAATGAGGGACTCACTATCCTCTTGGGATAACCCTTCAAAAGTGGTTGCAGGTAGATTTCCAATCTCCTTTTGGGGTACCATGTGGGACAAGGGGACAAGGACCAAGAAGGGACAAAGAGGCAGGGTGATCTACTTTCTCAAGTTCAGAGCAAAAGGACATGAAAAAATGGCAGTCTCTAACTCCACAGGGACCTCCAGCCCAGAACAGAAAAATGGTTCATCGGGAGACCTGGCAACCTGAAAACCCATCTGTCTTTCTTCCCAAGGGCTCGTGTCTGGGAAGATCCCTCTCCCGCCCACCACCAAGCTCCAGACCTTATTCTGCCATGAGCTATCTGTGCAACCCGAGGCAGCCTGTAGAAAGTGGGATGCAGAGAGGAAACCTTACAGCTTAATAAATAGATTTCTCTTCCCCTCCTAAGTGAGTATGACAAGCTAGAATTAGAGCACACTATCCTTCCACGGCAATAACACACAGTCAAAACCAGTCCGAGCCAGGATGGCAGCTCCAGCCAGACTGTCCTGGGTGGACAACATTCTCTGGAATCTATCTCAGATTGTATGTGGAGTTCCAGGGGCTCAGCCAGTGCAGGGGAGGAATGACAAGGACAGGAAAGTCCATCTCAGGAAAAGCACCAGGGAGAGAGAAGGAAGGCAGCCTGTGAGCATGAGGCAAACAAGGCAAGAGAACCGAGTCTGAGAAATAATAGTGGAGAAGGCTAAGTAAGGTACAGGCAGGCTCTCACCTCGCACTCCTTTTGTTTGCCCAAAGCCCCAAAGACTGCTGGGACTTCTTCATAGGTTATTAAGGGTTAATGACTACTGTAGAGAAGAGTGTGGGGAAGGGGTTAGGAAAAATAAAACCTTGGCTCCTGTGCATTCCTTAAGGAATTCTAAGAAAGAATTACGGGTAGGGGGATTAGGTAGGGGTTTTGGTCTATTTGAGAGGATTTTTTAAGTTTGTTTTTTTTTTTTTTTGCTAGCAAAGTATAAGTTCTTTGGACAAGATCACTGCCCTAGTCCTATATAACTAATAACATCCCACATCTTTATCATAGTTCCATACATGCTAATTAAGTTTTGTACTACTAAAAAGTGGCTTATCTTTAGAGCAAAAAAAAAAAAAAAAACAAGCATGCAAATTCCACAACAGTTGATGTTAAAATTCACACACACACACCCCAATTCTTGATATTGTGCAGGAACAGCAAGCAGTGACTGCATGTAAGCTCTGAGGTGTCCCCATGTGGCAGGAGAAAAAAACTGTCATTCCATTCCAGTTCTTCAGTCTGGGCCATCTTTAGATCGTGACTATCACCACAATCTTGTTTCAGAACTTGTCTATCAACCCCCAAATGTTCTCTGGTGCCAGTTCTGCCTGCACAACATTCAGCCCTCGGGGGCCCCCGGAGCCATCCTGATGTCCCGATGCAGACAGGATTTACCCTATGCTCTAAGACCTCCACCAAGGAAAGTCCATAAACTCTCCTTATGGACTGGCTGGTGAATTAGTCAAAGAGGTCTGTTCCCTGCACCTTGCACCTCTGAGATTTATGTCCTTTCCTTTTGTTTTGCCTTAAGACAAATAAAACAGCCATCCAGATGCTGAGAAAACCTCCAAGTGGAGTGAGGAAAATTACGTGTATTAGCCCACCCCTGAGTTAAGGCTTTTTCCAGACTAACTCCAATCTTTTGCCTTCCTTCTAAGGCCTCTATTCTTATTTATTTGACCATTTCTATGGTTCTTTTGTTTTTGATCTCTCTGCAGGCCTCTTAACTTTGGGGAAGCCTGAGGTGGACACATTCCAGTACTATTGGCAGGGCCTTTATCTGAGACCATTCAGGTTCATTCTCTTCCCTCTCCCTTCTCCCTTTTATGCTTGCAGGTTCAGGAAATTTCTGGGAGACATTTTTCTAAACCCATAGCAGTCTCATCCTGTATGGGAGGCCCAGGAAATCCCCTTGTGGAGGTAAGCCTAGCAGGAAAGGGTGGTATGGTGAGATGTCAGGAAAAGGGGGTCCTCCTGCACCCACCCTGCACCACAGCTGTCCTAGGGTTCAATGTGTGACCTCAACATCCACGCTACAGGTGGTCCCAGCCACTGGCAGGTGGAGAGAATGCAAAAGAGAGAGAGGAAGATACACATAGAAAGAATAAGAGTTAAAACAAGGGGAGATGGGGGAAGGGCAAACCAGAAGGAAGGAAACTGGAGGAGGGACAAAAAGGCAAAGAAAGGAAGCAAGAAAAGAAGAAAATGGGAAAATGCACAGAAAGGAAGATGACAAAAAAGGGGGCAGCAGCATGGAGGGAACAGACACAGAAAAAAGGAAATAAACAGCTGAAGGAGCAAAGAAAAATACACACAAAAAGTGAAGTGGCCGCCAAGGAAAGAAAATCCAAACCCTGTCTCTGCCCAAACACAGGCTCTCCCACCTCCTCCCCCCACCTCGAGTTCTAATTTTGCCTGAAGAACTAAGCCAGAAATGAAATTTCCCTCCAGTAGAAAGAACCTACCTTGGATGTGAAGGCGGCCAGCTGTCCCTGCTCCCTCCTTGGGGACTCGCAGGCAGGAGGAATACCCGGGGCTGAGGCTGACAGTTCAGAAGCCCTCTGGGAGGAGCTCCTGCTGGCTGGAGCCAGGTGTAAGGAGGGCTTGGACCCCACCGCTTCTGGCAGCTGTGAATCGCCACCCCAGCTGTCCAGGTGACACAAAGCGCATTTTCTCTTGGTGCTCAGAGCACAACATCCATATAAAGGGCTCAGGGTCAGAAAGGGACCCCTTGACAAAATCCTTCATGGAAACTAGGTCGGGCAACAGCCGCTTGGGTTTTCTTCGGCATGGTACGAAGAACCACCTATGAGATTCCTCCCAGGAGCCTGTTCCCTGGGAGGAAGGAGTTGCATTTCTCAGTCTCTCCTCCAACTGGGAAGAGCCTCCCTTTGAGGAGATGAGAACTCCATGATACCCAAGACCATTATTACTCTCGGGGAGGCACAGCCTGGCTGCCACTTGAGGGATAAGTCGTCCTCTCCCAGGGCTCCCCTGGTCATTTTGAAGACCATACTAGTGACGTTGGTTTAACTGGGCAGTTGCTTAGCATTCAAATGTCCAAAGAGTCAGGAGTGAGATGAGGCAGCTTCCGTGACTGGGTAGGGAAATCAGGAAGAAGGTCCAGGGAGGAAGTTCTGGAGACCTGCTTCCTCTGTATTTTCCAAAGGTTCCCCCGTCCCTGTCCTGGCACTACTGCTCCAGAACCAATATGTGGGAGGTGCTCCTGTTTAAGGACCTGGGAATATATGGTCCCCTGTTTTCCCTTGATGCCCAAATCAGAGGATGGAGAAAACAGTCTGGAAGGTTGCTACGGCAACCAGAGTCCCTGGAGAGCCCAGCTCTTCACAAACCCTTTACTCTCAGGCATGCTCTGACTTGAAAAAGAAATGTGTCTCAGGGGTGGTGATGAGGATGATCACACACACATATACAGAGATACATGCAGACACGTCCCAGCTTTAACCCTCAGCTAGGTACATTCCTTTTGCCTCTGGAATGGGCCCTTCTCTTCTTTTTCCAAATAGCCAGGAATAACTGAAAAGATTTGTAAAGCTAGCATTGGCCTTGGAACAGCTTTCTGAAAGATAAACACCTCTATTTTCTACTGTATTTCAGGTTTGGAGAAGCCAAGCTCCCCGTCAAGGTGACCTCCAGCCCCGAAAGGACATACCTAAAGATCACCCTCCTTTCTGAAGGGTAAGAAAAAAGCCTGAGGCTCAGTCTAAGAGGCGAGTAAGGTATTTAGGGAGCTGATGGTCCGTAATAGCCTACCCTTAGGCTTTGAATCTAAGGCAGGAACTCAGGGAAAGGCCTTGCCTGCGGGGAATGGAGAGACAAGGTAATGAACTAAAAATCAAATCCATTACCAAAGTTCATGCATTGCATAGCATCATCCCCAGCTTCCCAGATGAGTTCATTGATACTCCCCATGAGGTAGGCAGGGGAAGACATTAATGATTCCATTTAATGGGAGGGGAAACTGAGGCACAAAGAGGGACTGTGGTGCCAAGGTTACCCTGTAAAGCTGTGGCAAAATCCAGATTTTAGATCTGGCACTCAGAGGAGCCACACTGCCTCTCAAGCAAACCCTCAAAAGACTGGCCCCTTGTAAGTTGCTCTTCAACAAAATAATTCTTTTTTAAAAAAAATTCTCATCAAAGAGTCTTAAAGCATAGACATGACGTTACAAACGTGTTTACAGTCCTTACGGTTTCAGAACTGCACCAAGAAGAGCTCAGAACAGTACATCACAGATCATCAAAGGCAAAAATGAGGGGCAATGTTACTGGGAGAGAAAGGAGGGGAGGTGGGGAGGTGGGGGATGGCCGTGGTTTCACAACAGAAGAAGGTGGCTTAGCCCAGGTGGGAACACCACCACTTTATCTTACCAGTGAGAGCAGGTCAGGTGAAGCTCCAAGGGGCAGAGCTGACGAGTGTTTGCTTGACTCAACCAAAAAACCCTCAGAGTGAGGCTTTTGGTAAAGGAAGAATGCTGGTTCCTTACTCTAAACCACATATTTTACGCCCATACAATGAGAAGAAACCCATGCTGGCATCCAGTTGTGCTTTTACCTGTCTGTGGGTTTAAGCTGGAGTTTGCAATCCTAAGTCAAATTCCCAGGAAGTAGAGTGGAGGGCTAGTGAGGGCTGGGGAAATGGGGGTGGAAAAGCTGCCTCTGCAACAAGCCCCCTCTGCCACTTTAAGAGGACGATACCTGTTTAAGCAGCATCTTGCTTCAGTCTCTGGGCGAGCCAGCTGCTTGACTCCATTCAGCCATCCCTCCTAGCTCTGTGGTTCCTTTCTTCCAGCTCCTCTGCACAGGAAGGCACTTACACAAATAGAGTATTTGGCTCTGAGAAGGAACCTTCCTGGAAGCTAGAGAGAATCAGGGGATCATAGTGGGAAGGACTAAATGCAGACCAAAGGCCAGTGTCTCCTGTGCTGGATCACACCTGGAAGAATCCATTGGTCCCTCTGGTCTGGGACTGACCCTCACGTCCTCCAGGTGGTCGGATTTGATTGTGTTTTCTCTAATTCCATCCAGGATTAGAAACAAAGAACCTATTTTGAGGCTGTGCAAATACAGGCCCTACCACAGGTCCTCTGTAGGATGCCCAACAGGTGTTACAGGTCACTAGAATAAAACAGCCAGGGGAGTCTTGTTTCTGTCCTCCAGCTTCTGCCAGTTACCAAGTTTCCAGAAGCTGAGAGCAGTGTATGACCCAAACAAAGGACACTAAGAAGAAAGACAGGACCCAGGCATGGTTGGTTTCCATCCCGTTGATGTTGCCGTTCCTAAAGATATTACAAGTCCCAGATGTGAAAAATCAGTCTTGAGGAAGGGTCAGGCAGAAATGTATATGTCATCCACGTGACAGAAGATGGGCATGATTGGGTGGCACCATTGGAATTTCAAAAATGTCACTTAGATGGATAAATCTTGAATGCTGCAGGGATCGAGCCACAGAGTTGACAGGCTGGGTGTTTGGTCCTTGATGCCAGGTAATGGGAGTAGGAGAGGGTGTCAAGAAGTCAGCTGGAGCCAGCGTGAGAGTAATGAGAATGAGAAGGAAGCCTGAGAGATTGTTTGCTCAGGACTCCACTTCTCCTGCAGGCTCTGCCTGCAGCACTCAAACCTCGGTGAGCATCCTCTTCTCTCCAAATGCCCGATGTGGAGTGGGAAGGTAGCTGGGTCTCCGTTCCCGGGGGGCCTCGGAGAAGTCAGGCTTGCCAAGTCCATTGTCAGTCACCTTCAGGTCCGGTGTGGGTTGCCCACAGGTTACATGGGTGTACTGGCCCTGCTCCTCCTGCTCGGTCTCCCGGTGGTAGAAGTAGTTGAAGTTGGAGACAATGACCGGCACAGGCAGAGCAATGGTGAGGACCCCTGCAATGGCGCACAGGGAGCCCACGATCTTGCCCCCCACTGTCATGGGGTACATGTCCCCGTAACCTACTGTGGTCATTGTAACCACCGCCCACCAGAAGGCATCTGGGATGCTGGGAAAGAGTGAGTCATCATCATCAGCCTCTGCGAAGTAGACGGCGCTGGAGAAGAGGATGACCCCGATGAAGAGGAAGAAGATGAGCAGCCCCAGCTCCCTCATGGAGGCCTGCAAGGTCTTGCCCAGGATCTGCAGCCCCTTGGAGTGGCGGGAGAGCTTGAAGATGCGGAACACCCGGACCAGGCGGATCACTCTGAGGATGGCCAGGGACATGGCCTGCTGCCCGTTCTGGCCGCCCCCTCCGCTGGCCGACTGCTGCTCCTGTTGCTGCACCAGCTCAGTGCCCAGGGTGATGAAGTAGGGGAAGATGGCCACCAAGTCAATGATGTTCATGATGTTGCGGAAAAAAGCCGGCTTGCTGGGGCAGGCGGAGAAGCGCACCAGGAGCTCAAAGGTGAACCAGACAATGCACAGAGTCTCCACCAGGAAGAAGGGGTCTGTAAAGAAGGAGCCCCCAAGAGTACTGAGTGAGGATGAGCCCCCTGTCCCCATTCCCCCAGAGGAGATGCCAGGGTGAAATGTATAGGAATCATCTTCATCCTCCTCTTCCTCCTGACTGCCCCTGGAAACCGGGGAGACGCGGCTCACACCGTCACCGTTGCTTCCACCCCGACCATCTGCCCGGAACTGGGGCAAGGTCTCCAGGCAAAAGATGACGATGGAGATGAGAATGACCAACACCGAAACGATGGCGATGCCCCTGGCCGGCCCAGAGCTCTCCGGATACTCAAAGAGGAGCCACACCTGGCGCTGGAAGGGCTGCGACGGCAATGGCTTCTCGTCCTCGCCACCTTCAGGCAAGCAGCCCTCGTCCTCCCGGAAGGCCGCCAGGGCCTCGTCGCCCAGTTGGTAGAAGCGAATCTCCTCCAGGAAGATGTCCAGGGGCACGTTGACCGGCCTCCGCAGGCGGCCCCCCGACTGGTAGTAGTAGAGGATGGCGTCGAAGCTGGGCCGGTTGCGGTCGAAGAAGTACTCGTTCCGCAGGGGGTCGAAGAAGCGGACTCGGCGGCCAGGGTCTCCAAGCAGCGTGTCGGGAAACAGAGACAGGGTGCGCAACTGTGTCTCAAAGCGCAGCCCGGAGATGTTGATCACCAGCCGCTCGCTACTACAGCAGCCCCCACCCCCGCCGGCCTCCGGGAAGTCTCCCGCATCCTGTTGCTCCCCCTCCGGCCCACGGACCTCCCCCGGTGCCGCCAGCGTAAGGGATTTCTCCGATCTCATGTCCCCTCCGCTGTGCGCTCCCCGCCACTAGGACGGCGCCCCCGACACAACCTCTGGAGCGCGGCGCCCGCTTCTCAGCTCCCGGCCGTGCCCTCTCTTTAGGGTGGGGCTCGCGGTCTGACCTGGCGCTGGGGTCGGTGAGCCCTGAAGCCCTGGTCCCTGCTAGGCTTGGTCTGGGGAGGTGTGCTGGACGCCGAGGATCTGGCTCTGCGCTTCCAGCCGCCCGCGCCTCGCTGTTAGAGCTTACTGGGATGCCCGGAACCGCAAACTGGCGCGTGTGAAACTGGCTGCCTGAGAAGACGCGTGGCTTCGCCCAGCCGTGCCCGGGACTGGGCTCCCAGACGCAAGGGTCAGCCCTCCAGCCCGGCCAGCTCTTCCCGGCTCCCACCGCGCTCCTCCAGCCGCGCAAGCCCCCGGGCTGCCGCTGGTACCTCGGCGCCAGATGCGCCTCCCTTCGGCTCGCCGGAGACTCCTGGAGCGGCTCGGCCTCCGCCCTACGTCCACCGCGGGGATCGGTCTGGCCAAGGTCGCGGTTCCAGCCGCCACAGCTGTCACCTCCTCCCTAGGAGCCACGCCGCAGGCCTCGGAAAGGGCCCTGGGGCTGCCCCGGCGCCGGAGCGCGGGGACCCACCTCCCCAGGCACAAGCCTTCGCTGCAGCCGCCGCAGCTGCAGCGGCTCGGCTCTCGGCTCTGCCCTTCCTTCCCAACACACACTCTCCGAGTGACGTGGCAGGCCCCGCCCGCTGCCCCTTCCCACCCACTCCCACATCACACCCCTCGCCCAGCCAGGGGCTGCTGCGAGCCAGGGCGCTGTGGGACTAGACACACACTTGCCTCCCCAGTGATCCTTCCCGCGCTCTCCTGGCACGCCCCTTGCCTTCACGCATTCACATCCACGG
Organism: Galagoides demidoff; assembly: GCA_963574575.1. Taxonomy (NCBI): domain Eukaryota; kingdom Metazoa; phylum Chordata; class Mammalia; order Primates; family Galagidae; genus Galagoides; species Galagoides demidoff. The sequence goes on along the minus strand of CAUYQV010056609.1, from coordinate 3,810 downwards.
CCCCCCCCCCCCCGCAAACAGCCTCCAGGACCATGACACCACACCCCCCCGCCACCCCGCTATTTATCTGTTTACCGGTTTGTCCCATTTATGTTTACCGAGTAGACCTGAGCGGTGTATTTCATCAACAGGAAGACACAAGCCGCCCCACTACACAATACGGAGCCCCATGTCTCCACTCATTTAGAAATCGGAGAGGGAAATAATTATACCACATTTCATCCGTCTGTATGTACGAGGACCCATTTGCTAGCTTCTCCAATATATACTGAAAAAAAAAATAGAGGAAGTATTTTTGACATGTCTTGAAAGCTTTCCATTTAAATTGCATTCCAATGTAGTTCTCCCAGAGAATTTTCCTTTGCAGACATTGGAGGGGGAGACTTAAAACTATTCTAGCATTGCAAAGAGATAATAGAGAAAGGGGTGGGAAGTTCATCCTCGCCCTTCCCATCAGAAGTTCTCCAGGACAGTCCTGGGAAGGTGAGGCAGGAAAGAGCCAGTAGAGAGGGTGGCTTCGCAAAGATACCACATCCCAGGGGAGGACACTCTGAAAACCCTTTGTTCCCAGCCACTGGGATGCATGTGGAATTTCTGCTTCTAAGGCTAACCAAGGGAAGGGAAGAGAAGATGGATGGAAATGGGTCAGAGTTTTGATTTAAAAAAAAAAATTGTTAGATTTGCTGAGCATCTACTATGTACCAGCCATATTCTAGGTGGTTTACCAGAAAGGCAGCCTCTGCTCCTAGATCATGTTACAATGAAGATCCATTTGGCAATATTTGGGTAGGGCAAAGTTTGTTGTTAGGGACCAGTTGACTCTTTCTCTAACTGCAGAAGGAAGGAGATAAGAGAGATTTTCCACCCATCTCTGCCAGTGAACATATTGCTTCTCTTCACTAGATGGAACCATTGGGATCTGACAAGGGACGCTCGCCTGATCTTTTCACACTGCCACTTCCAGGTAGAGTTGACGTTTGCTTCTCTGGGCCTCGGTTTCCCCCTTTTTGTCTGGCTGTGGCCAAAATAAACTGGCTGACAAGTGCAGGGTGTGTTTGTGTAATTTCTTGTACACATTAGGTCATTAGTAAGAGTTCATTAGGAGCATGGTAAGAATGACACGCGAAGGTATTCTCTAACCACAAGATGCATCGGAAAGTCCTTGGTCGTGCACAGAGTGTTTTAAAACCAGAGTGGTTCTTAGCAGCTTTCACTTGTGGAAGGCTGGGGAAGAGGGAACCAAGGCCCCTGGATGCGGGAGGGAAGAGGTCAGGTGTGTTGAGTAGTAAGGAAGATGCTGGTGTCAGAACCCGTGCACTAGTTTTGTTCCTCACCAAACCTGCCAGACAACAGCCCGGCTTCCATTCTGTGCTAGTATTGTCTGTTCCGCTCCCTTCTCTCACCTTGCACCTTTTAGAGAAGAGAGGGAAAGCAAGAATACTGAGTTACTGACCCAACTGTTTCCCGGTTTATAGGCTATGCAATTAAGCAATTTTGACATCACACAAAAGTTGCTCCTTTCAAAAACAAGAACTCTTAAAGGAAAGAAAAGGAAAATAACAAATACTACATAAAAGAAACTCTCTTTTACCCTCAGCCAATTATCTGTAATTATTTTTTGAGTTGCAAATTGACTTGTTGTGATTCTTTCTTAATTTTGTTTTCAAAGTTTCTATTGAATCCTTCGCTGGCATGTCGGCTTTCATCATTGCCATTTTTATGCATGAGGTTGTCAAGTAGGTCAGTAACTCTTCAAAACAAACCTGGGGAAGCAGGGGGAGGAACCTGCATTCTGCCAGAGGCTGCGCAGCCTGATACAGTGGTGGGGACCTCCAGTTGGGTTCCCCTTGGGTTAAGGCTGGCCAGCTGCCTGTCACCCCAGAGGCAAAGCTGCTGTTCCATGGTTACCTTCACTTCAGGCAGGAGACTATGCCCCAAGAGAGGTTCCACTGGGAGAGAAAAGGCATTAGCAAATTCATGAATCAGAGTTCTGTTTTTAGTTCCTTTTGTGAAATAGACTCATTTCTTAATTTAAGAAAAACCCTATGCCTAGGTCGTTCCTCGCAAGCATATATTAAGGTTAAGGAACATCGCACCTTCAGAAGTGTCAGTTCCCAGGTGAAAGGAGACCAGAGGTACAACTCCATCCGTAGACACTGCACAACAGCTTCCGGGGACAGCTGATCGTTTCCCCTGGCACCAATTTCATGCCAGCACGGAATTTTTTGTCCTTCTTATATCTAGATTCAGACGTTCACAGTGGTCACAGGGATCATTCATTTATTTAACGAGTACTTATTGAGCATCTACTGGGTGCCCCGCCTGATGCCAAATGGCCTAGACAAGATATCTGTTCTTAGACATTTGTATTTTCATGCAATATATACATTACATTCTAGACAGAAAATTATAACAATAAGCAAAAAGAAGCTATTTAGATATTTCTTCGAAGAGAATAAATGGGATGTTATATCAGAAATGAACCTGGGGGTTCAACTTTGAAGAGAGTGGTTGGAAAAGTTCCCTCCAAAGAGGCAATATTGCAACTGAGAATCCAAACGAGATTGAAGCCAATCATGCCTAAAGCAGAAGAGCTTTCTGGACTGACATGTACTTAAGTTCTGAACCAGAAGGGTCATGGATGTCAAAGCTCATAAAGAAGGTTGTGTGCTGGGAGGAAAATGGGCAAGAGGGAGAGAAGTGCAAGATGAAGCTGAAGAAGAAGCAATAGTAAGAGCTTTTGCTTCTTTTGCAACGTGAAGTGTTCAGGTTTCATCTTAAGGGCAGTGTGAATCCAATGATGATTGTCCAGCAGAGAGAGAGAGATCATATCACTTCTCTCCCCTGCGTGAGAACCACCATTGCCTTCACACAGAAAAAAGAAATAGAAAGATCAGGAAATTGAAGTAGTCTGGGGAAAAACCGATGGTGACATAAACCAGGGAAAGGTAGACCAAGCAAAGACACAGCAGAGAGGAGGCCAGAGGATGAAAGAGGGATGTTTACAAGATAGATTGGCAGAAACTGGTAATCAACAGGACGTGAGAAATGAACAATGAATGCCAGGGTTTAGGTTGGAGCACCTAGGTAAGTGGATATTTCCATTTATTAAGAAAGAGAAGATCACTGCTGGTGGGACTGCAAACTAATACATCCCTTTTGGAAAGTCATCTGGAGAACACTTAGAGAACTAAAAATAGATCTACTATTTGATCCTATAATTCCTCTGCTAGGTATATATCAAGAAGACCAAAAATCACACTAAGATACAGATATTTGTACCAGAATGTTCATTGCAGCCCAATTCATAATTGCTAGGTCATGGAAGAAGCCCAAGTGCCCATCAACCCATGAATTGATCAATAAATTGTGGTATATGTACACCATGGAATACTATGCAGCCATAAAGAAAGATGGAGACTTTACCTCCTTCATGTTTACATGGATGAAGCTGGAAAATATTCTTCTTAGCAAAGTATCTCAAGAATGGAAGAAAAAGCATCCAATGTACTCAACCGTATTATGAAACTAATTTTTAGCTATCATAGGAAACTATAACCCAATTTTAGCCCAAGAATACGGGGAAAGGGGAGAGGGAAGGGAGGGGAGGGAGAGGTTGGGTGGAGGGAGGGTGATTGCTGGGATCACGCCTATGATTTATCCTATAAGGGTACATGTGAATCTTTCTAAATGTGGAATATAAATGTCTTAACACAACAACTATGAGAATGACATGAAGGCTATGTTGACCAGTTGGATGAAAGTATTTCAAATTGTATATGGAAACAACACACTGTACCCCATGATAGC
>CAUYQV010056606.1:0-18942 GCA_963574575.1 Galagoides demidoff | reverse complement strand
TGGAGGTTGCTGTGAGCTGTGATGCCACAGCACTCTACCTAGGGGGATAGCTTGAGGCTTGGTCTCAAAAAAAAAAAAGTGATTTTCTTCGCCAAATATAATAGCAATATTTTACATATTATTTCTAGATAAGAAATAATTACACTTATTTTTGTAGATTTTCTGGGTTTTACTTATAAATCAGAATGAGACAGTAGATTGTCATGGAAAAAGACAGAAGAAAACAGACAAGTCAGTTGTTGGTATCCATGGCCTCTGATTCCGTCTTAACCATGAAACTGAAGTGCTCACTATACACCTGCTAAGAAGCTTATGAAGACACAGACTCAACAAGGAAATGTAAACAGCAATAGCCAGGTGTGGAACATCAGTGGCAGGCTCTTCCATTCAGACTTTGACTTTCAGTTGTTTCTTTAATCCAGGCGTCCTCAAACTATGGCCTGTGGGCCACATGCAGCCCGCCTAGGACATTTATCTGGCCCACTGGGTGTTTTTGCTACTGTTGCCTGTCTGCTTAGCAGCAAACTCATCCCGGGACCCGCAGTCTGGCCCTCCAGTGGTCTGAGGGACAGTGAACTGGCCCCCTGTTTAAAAAGTTTGAGGAGAACCCTGCAAGTGGTTCTCCACCTTCCTAAGGGGCTGCAGCCCCTTAATACAGTTCCTGTGGGTTGCGACCCACAGGTTGAGAACTACTGCATCCGGTTGGTAAAGAAAAAAATATACCCTGAAATCCTTTTTGGGTGAGCTTACAATCTCTCTCTACTAATTTCTTTAACTTCCTTTACATATTTTTAACAACACATTTAAAACTCCTAGTAGTCAAGTGCAAGCTTCATTGTAACGTTTTATAAAATGTACTCCTTCCTCCCACACCTTCTCAAAATTTATTTCTTCAAAGAATTGACAACTCAATACCCAACGTGGATCTACCATGATAGTAAATGTTAGGTCTAAAATGACTTAACTAAAGCAATTCAAGGGTGCCACTAGCAGAAATCACAAAAAAGAGAAATGTGAGACTTTCAATGCCGTCTTCTGGAAGAACAGATAGATCTTCAAAGTGTGATAGTTCAAACTAGTGCCATTTAAATAGTAGGTTATCAGTGGCTAAAGCATTCAATGGAGGCCTATAGGCAAAGATACTCAGTGATCGAGAGGCCTGCATACACCTATGGCTCTTCCATCAAACATCAAATACAAAAGAAAGCCTGTTTTAAAAGTTCCTTAAGAATTTTTGACTGTTTCTGAATTAGCTGTAGAAAGCTCTGATTTAGTTGTATAGCATTTGAAATGTGTGTCCACCATTAAATACAAAATTTATGTTAAAGCCAAGTTACTTGACCTATGGTCCGTCAAAGTATGTTTTGAGATGCTTTTGTCCATTTTTGTAGTAGTCATTTCTAATGTTCATGGTGGGAGGAATATACAGGATCTTCAGCAATGCACACACACTGGGAAAACTTGGTGTTGGGCAGGTGAAGGGCTTCATACATGGGGGGTGGAAGCTCAGTATCTTTCCTTTTGTGTTGCCATTTGATTCCCCAATGGTTCCATCATGAGATCATGTCAGGATTGGGTAAACTGGTTCTGCACATGCCAGCATGGTGTTCCTCTGATGTACTGAATGGGGGTCACCTATGACTGAGGGTACCAGAGATAAATACTTAAGAACTTTGGGGTGCAATTCTGAGAATGTATCTTTTTTTCAAATTTCAGATTAATATAAGGTTACAAATGATTAGATGACATTGTTAGGTAAAGTCTAAGTTGTAGTTGAGCCCTTCACCCAGAGTGTGTGCCATGTACCCTACATTGTGCCCAATAGGTGAGCACTTGCCAATCCCACTCCTTCCTCCTTTCTTCCCTCTCCCTCTTCCCCAGTCCTTCCTACCTAAGTTTGTCTTTTTTCTCTTGTTTGTTTTTTTCTTCTCTTTTTTTCTCTACTACTTTCATATTAGTATTGAGTGCATTAGATGTTTGCTTTTCCATTATTATAATACATTACTTAGGAGGCTGTTCTCCAAATCCATTCAGGTAAACACAAGATGTAAAGTCTCCATCTTTCATTCTAGCTGAATAGTATTTCATGATATATGTATACCATGGTTTGCTCATTTGTTCATTTGTGAATTGATGGGCACTTGAGTTATATCCACATCTTGGCAATTATGAATTAACCCGTGATAAACATTCTAATGTAAATGTCCTTATGGTAAAGTGATTTTTTTTTCTTCTGGATAGGTACCTTGTAATGGGATGTGGGATTAAATGGAAGGTTTACTTTTAGCTCTTTGAGGATTCTCCATACTTCTATCCAAAAGGTTGTACTAGTTTACAATCCCCATCAACAATATATAAGTGTTTCCTTCTCTCCACACCAGTGCCAGCATCTATAGCTTGGAGACTTTGTGATGTGGGCTAGTCTCACTGGCATTAGGTGATATCTCAAGGTTTTTTAAATTTGCATGTCTCTGATGACTAGAGATAATGAACATTTTTTCATTTGTTTGGTGGCCATTCATCTGTCTTCTTAGGAGAAGGTTCTGTTCATATCTTTTCCCCAGTGATATATGGGATTGTTATCTATACTACCCAAAGCAATTTACAGATTTTTTTTTTTGAGACAGAGTCTCATTATGTCACCCTTGTTAGAGTGCTGTGGTATCACAGCTCACAGCAACCTCAAACTCTCGGGCTTAAGCAATTGTCTTGCCTCAGCCTCCAGAGTAGCTGGGACTACCGGTATCCACCATAATACCAGCTATTATTACTTTTTTTTTTTTTTTGCAGTTTTCATTATTGTTTAGCAGCCCCAGGCCAGTTCAAACCAGCCAGCACTGATGTATGTGGCCAGCGCTCTAAACACTGAGCTATGGGCACCAAGCCAAATTTACAGATTTAATGTATTCCCCATTGAAACACCAACATCATACTTTGAAGAACTTGAAAAAATAATTCTTCATTTCTTTTCTTTCTTTTTTTTTTTTTAGGACACATTAAAATTTTCTTTAATACTTCTTTGGGGAAAAAAATCACACTTTTAGTGAATGAACAAAAAACATTTTTACAGTAGCAATAGGCTATTATTCTTATCCATCATGCCATGAATTCATAGGGAAGAGGTTCTAGTGGCTCAGGGAGGTACTTTGCCATTGAATGTGACAAAGCATTGACTTTTGAATTCATGGAAAATAGGTTCCAGCACCTTGTATCACTGTTACATGAGGTCTATTGGTTATCCTGTGTGCTTTGCTGTACACCTATTATGCCATGGGCTCATGGGGAATAAATAGGTTCTTGCACCTAAAAACATGGGTCCACTGGTACTCCTGTGTGCTATGTTATATGCTTATTATGCCATGAATTCATGGGGAATGGGTTCTAGGAGCTCAGGCTCCTTTCCATTGGTTCTCACAAAGTGGGTTTCTCTGGGTGGAGTAGTGGGTGCTTCAGTTGAACCCAGGTACCTCTCTTTGGCTTCCTTCTTTTTCTGATCATTTTCCTTCACACGTTTCAGGAAGCTATCTCAGCTCTTAGAGTGCTTAATATGCTCAATATTCCTCTTGGCAAGAATCTTGCCCTTAACTTGTTTGTTTACAATAATGCCAACAGCATGCTGGGTAACATGGTAAACTCTTCCAGTTTTGCCATGGTAACATTTGTGTGGCTTGCCTTTTTGAACAATACCCATTCCCTTGATGTCTACAATATCACCTTTCTTGTAGATTTGCATAGATGTGGCCAAAGGAACAACTCCATGTTTTCTAAGAGGCCTAGAGAACATGTATTGGGTGCCTCTCCTCTTTCCCTGTGTGTTTGTCATTTTGGTAAATTACTGGAAGGTGGTGTCTCCAGCCAAAAGGCTAATTCTTCTTTTCATATGGAACCAAAATAACTCCAATTAGCAAAAGAAATTTTAAAAATAAATCTGGAGGCATTATGTTACCAGGCTTCAGGTTATACTACAAGTCTACAATGACCAAAATAGCATGGTACTGGCACAAAAATAGAGATAGATCTATAGAATAGAATAGAAAATAAAGGCTAGAGATAAAACTAGCCTCATATCACCATTTGATCTTCGACAAATCAAAAAGCATATACTGGCTGGGCACAGTGGCTCATGCTTGTTATCCTAGCACTCTGGGAAGCTGAGGCGGATGGGTTGCTTGAGCTCACGAATTCCAGACCAGCCTGAGAAAAAGCAAGACCCAGTCTCTACTAAAAATAGAAAAACTGAGGCAAGAGGATTGCTTGAGCCCAAGAGTTGGAGGTTGCTGTGAGCTATGATGCCACAGTACTGTACCCAAGGTGACAGCTTGAGACTATATCACCAAAGGGGGGAAAATACTGTGGAAAAGAATCATTGTGTAATAAATGGTGCTGGAAGAACTGGTTAGTCACATGTAGAAGACTGAACTTGGACCAGCACCTCTCACCACTTACAAAAATTGACTCATGCTAGATAAAAGATTTAAATCTAAGATACAAAGTTATAAAATCTTGAGAAGAGTATGGGAGAAAAACTCTTGATGATATTGGCCTGTGGAAATGTTTTATGAAGAAGACCCCCTTGGCAATCATAGCAACAACAAAAATAAATAAATGGGACCTGATCAAGCTAATAAGCTTCTGCACAGCTAAGGACACAGTTAAAGCAAATCTGCACCCTTCAGAGTGGGAGAAGACATTAGCATATTATGAATCCAACTAAGGGCTAATGACCATAATCTACAGAGAACTCAAACTGATTAACTGAGAATATATCTTCAAGTTCCTGAATAATGTGTTCCACTGTTGGAATGCTTAGGGTTTCTTTATAGTAACCCTCAGAAGTTAGTTGAGGTTCCAACCTATCTTGTTGAGCTCTGTGGAATTTCCCAGGGAGCTTCATCTGAATATCAAGTTTGGTTCCCAAATTGTGGCTACCTCAAACCAAAACTCACGATAAACATCAATATTTTCCATCACTTCATTGAGTGAATTGAGTACCACAGTTAAGATACAAGCTGAAAAGAAGGCATCAGGGTTTGCCTCTGGATTCTTTTCCCAAAGACCCTTGTAAAAGAGAGGACATGTTTAAGAACAGTAATGGCAACAGTGAAATTAACATGTTACTGCACTACTGGGCACAAATGCTTGGCCAGCTATCCAGTTACTCCATCTCATAGTTGAGTCACTATTTATACAATCTAAATATAAATATAAAATAAGCACTTACAGGAGGTCTGCTACAATTTCAAAAGCATCATACTTTCATGTCCCCTGAGAATGGCAAATTTCCTTCAGTTCTTTAGCCCTTTCTTCACTGTTTAGAAAAAGAACAGAAATTACATTGTCAAGTTCTGAAAGCAGTTGCAGTGACTGATGGAAAAAAAAACACACATCCCCAATTGTTCCCAATGCGACAGGTTTTCTTATTACAGGTGGTGATTTTGCCAACCGTATTTAAGACGCAGGAAGAGAAAGATGTGTAGATAGCCTCAGGATATTTCTCTAAAATGTCTAGAAGCAACAACTTTCATTTTAGGAGAATATCCACTGGACGCAATGTAAGCCTGGCTGTGACAATGCTTCATATTTAGCCCTCACTTCTCAGTCACTGTAGTGTAAAATTTCACAGCCAAAATTTCTGCAGTGGCTTCATGAAGCAGGAAGCTCGCAGAGTCCTCTCTCAGGATATGAGATTCTTGGCGAACCTTACCAGCACCAGTATCTCCTCCCCTCCTATGTCCACTACATCGTCTGTGATCAGGGAAAAGTAGCATGAATCTCTTACGTCCTGAGAGCTTCTTCCCAAATGCAGCTCTCACAGATTCCCAGCATCTGTTTCTCCTGTATTTTTGAACAAAGCAATGCGTTAACTGCTGTTGTCTCAGATCACTTTCTCAGGACCTCTTCACCAGAATTTACCCAGCTGTCCAGCTGTGCTTATCAGGACTAAAGAGACCTTCTGGGAGTTCATCGGTCTCATGTCCCTCTAGAGCAGTGGTTCTCAACCTTCCTAATGCCGTGAGCCTTTAATACAGTTCTTCATGTTGTGGTGACCCCCAACCATAAAATTATTTTCATTGCTACTTTATAACTATAATTTTGCTACTGTTATGAATTTTAATGTAAATATCTGATATGCAGGATGGTCTTAGGTGACCCCTGTGAAAGGGTCGTTTGACCCCCAAAGGGGTCACAACCCAAAGGTTGAGAACCGCTGCTCTAAAGGTGTGTCCTGCTTTCCCATAAGAATCAAGATTTCAAGTAGACATTTTAGGTATTCTTTGTTTTCCTTCTCTTCACACATCAGAGGTAAACTGTCCTCATCCTCTTCTTCACCCCCTCTTCTGCACTGGGGTTCTGAGCATTGCTGTGGCTGGTCTTGTTATGCTTTTGTTCCTGTTCAGAAGTGTCATTGATTTTTTTTTCCGGTTTCAGTGTCCTGATTTCCTCTTCACTCAGTTATTTTATTCATTTTTTTATGTCTGCTGTGTGGATGGTTCAAATGACTAGTAAGGTCAAGTATTGTTAGTATTGCTTTATCTTGAACTGTCTGATAAGGACTCTCTCTATGACATCACAAGTGTCTGCTTCAATTAATTTTGAGAAATGAAATAACCTAACCATGCTTTAATTTCTGATGCCTCTGAAAAATATATAGTTCTACAGATCATAGAGGTCTCAAGGTTTTTGGCATGTAATTGATAATGTTGATTTAGCTGATCAACATTACCCACTTCCGGTATCTGGCAGGATCCTACAGGAACATGGAGAAGGCCTGGGACTGTATGACCTTCCCCCTGCAGGTGGGGACAGTACAGAAGTTTGGCATCCTTGCTGGCTGGAGGCCCAGCCCTTCCTTACCCACCTGCTCAGGTTAGCTCCACCCACCCACCCATTGGAGTTAGGAAGGGGAGCCAGGCAGGAGGCGCATCAGCAGGCCCCACTGCCTGGAGTTAGTCTTTAATTGTGTTCTTCAGAAGCTCCATAGACTAATAGATTTTTTGCCTACCTGATCTTCTTTCATCATTAGACAAGAAGGAATGAAAATATTAATAAATACAATAAGTTGTCAGCCCAGGAAATATGTAATGAAACAATTACAAAAACAAAAATCAAACAATACTTAGTAAAGCATAAAGAAGGGTAAAATCCAAAATTATAGAATTAAAAAAAGAATCTGGAAAGGAATAAAAAGTTAAATAAACCTAAAAGCTTATCCTTTGAGAAGAGAAAGATTAAAAAAAAATGCTCTGGTTAAGCTAATTCAGCAGTTAAAGCCAATGTACAGGAATTGGCATGGGAAGGGAGGTGTGTAGATGCAAGGGAGAATTCTTAAGATCAGATGTCATTGTAAACAATTAAATCTTAATAATTTCATATTATAACAAAATTGATGATTGTCTAAAAAGGTTAAAATGGCCAAAATTGACCTCACGGGAAAGAGGAAACTTCTACAAACCAACATCCATAAGGAAGCCCATTCATTCGTCAAATGCATGTATATTGAGCAGTTATTATGTGGCAGGCTTTGTTTAGGCACTCAGTGAACAAAACGAATCTCTATGCTCAAGGAGCTTAGATTAAAATTCTTTTAAGAATAACTTTTAGAAAAGAAAGCAAGTATAGCTGGAGTTATCAATTAGTACTTTCAAGCTTTCTCGTCTCTTATAAAGCTGTTTCACAGTATTGAAAACAACAGAAAGTCTCTTTATCATTTGTAAAAGAATAACAGTTTTTATAATCTAGAAAATTTAGGAATATCAGCTCTGATTCTGTTCCACTGAGAGTAATAGAAAACCTCACTAAATAGTCACTTAAATGAGAGGTTTATTGATTCTCACAAAATACATGATCTGTGGTAGACAGTTCCTGCCACTAGTTGTTGGTTTAGCAAGTCTAAGGCCCATCAGAGTCTCTTAGCCTTTCCCACATGACTGGTCATGTGATGGCTGCTACAAGTTCAAATTTCACATCCACATTCTGGACAGGGAAGCTCTCAGGTGAGAGAAGAAAAGTATGCGAAAAGAAAGAAGAGCGGACACCTCCACAAGCCATCAAAGGTCTTTCCAGACATATTCACCAAAACTCAGAGTCAAGTCCTGTGTCATGTGTCTGCTCCTACTTGCCAAGGAGGCTGGGAAGTTGACTGGTTTAGCTTTCTAGTACCCAGAGTTGAGTTAGGCAAAAGAAAAAAGATTAAAAGCAATATTCAATTATCCAAACCTCAGTATCGGCCAGTTGTGGGTAAAAAAGAAAACCACGAGACCTGTATTACTAAGAAATACAGAAGTAAAAATTTTTGATAACACTGTAATAAATCAAATCTGGCAGTATAATATAAAAATAATATGCCATAAGCAAGTTGGCTTTATCTCAGGAATATAATGCTAGTTTAAAATAAAGAAGTCTATAAGTGTATTTTTTCCACATTCTAGAATAAAGAAGAAAAATCTTTGTGTAAAATCACTTCATCGAGGTATAATTGACATGCAAAAAGATGTACATAATTAACTTAATGAGTTGGAGATAAGTATACCCTTATGGAACCATCACCGCAAATCTAGGCCATAAACATATTAACTCCAAAAGTTTCTTCCTGTCCTTTTTATTTTTATTATTTTTTTGTGATAAAAAAACTTGACATGATATTTACCTTCTTATCACATTTTTAAGTAGGCAATCCAGTATTGTTAACCAGGGGCACTGTGCTGTGTGACAGATCTCTGGGACTCACATATCTTGTATAACTGAAAGTTTGTATGCTTTGACTAATAATTTCTCATTTCCCACCTCTTCCCAGCCCCTGGCAACTACCATTCTACTCTCTGTTCCTATGACTTTGACTCTTTTAGATTCCTCATATAAGTGGTTCTCATGGAGTGTTTATTTTTTTGTGTCTGCCTTATTTCACTCAGCATAATGTCCTCCAGGTTCAATCACATTGCCATGAATATAATAATAGCACTTTCTTCTTTATAAAGGCAGAATAATATTTCACTGTCCTAGTCTGTTTGAATTGCTATAACAAAATGCCATAGACCAACTGGCTTATGAACAAAAAGAATTTATCACAGTTCTGAAGTCAGGAAAGTCCAAGAACAAGGTGTTGGGAGGTTCAGTGCCCAGTGAGGGCCATCTTTCACTATGACTTTATAGGGCAGGAGGGGGAGAAATCTCTCTGGTGTCTCTTCCATAGAGGTGCTAATCCCATTCATGAAGGCCCTCAGGACCTGATCACCTCCCAAAGGCCCCACCTTCTAACTCCTTGGGGATTAGGATTTCAACAAATAAATTTAGGGAGACACAAATATTTGGACCATGACTCCACTCACTCTATATTTTTACACTGCATTTTCTTTATCCATTCATCTGTCAATCGATATTTAGGTTGCATCTGTATCTTGGCTACTGTGAATAATGCCATAATAAACATGGGGGATTTCCGTATCTTTGCGATTATGATTTCAATTTCTTTGAGTATATATTCAGAAGTATAATTGCTGAATCACAATAGTTCTATTTTTAATTTTTTGAGGAAACTTCATAGTGTTTTTCTTAGTAGCTGCAACATTTATAATCCCATTAATAGTACCAGGGTTCTCTTTTCTCTATAGTCCCCCCAACGCTTGTTATCTTTTGAGATTTAAAAAAAAATAGCCACACTAGTATTTGTGAGGTGATATCTCATTGTGAAAAAGCTTTTTTTTAACGGATGTTGAGTAAACGTTTAGATACAGTTGCCCCCTGGATAACTCGGGTTTGAATTGTACCAGTCCTTCTACCTCTGCCCTCCCTCTGATGCTACTCAACATAAAGGTGTGGAGGACGGAGACCTTTCTGGTGATCCACTTCCATTTAATGAATAGTGAATAGATTTTCACTCTTTTATTACACACGGTGGACATAAAGTTTGTGTACAATTTTAAATTGCACATGAGCCTTATGGCCATCCTGCATTTTAATAATAATTTCCTTTCTTAGCTTACTTTATTGTAAGAATATAGTACACAATGCACATGACATACAAAATGTGTTAAGTGAGTGTTTATGTTATTGGTAAAGCTTCCAGTTACCAGCAGGCTATTAAGAGGGAGCTGAAAGTTATAGGCACTTTTTCAATTGTACAGGGGTCAGCTCCCCAATCCTAAAATTAATTCCTGACAAAATTGTTTTTTAGAAATAGGCTGATAATTTTGTTTCCTTTTTTACACGGGAAACATGCACACACTGTCATCAAATCTTACAGGAGGAGAAGAAGGATAAACCCTGCAACTGTTATTGTTTAACACTTTTCTGAAAGTTTTAGAGAAAACAAGCTGTGGAAAGGATTAAGTTGGATTACTATCAGAAATGACATGGCAAAGTTATGATCTCCTTGCAGTGTTTTCCTAGACAGCTCAGGGAAACGAACTAATAAAACTTTACTAAGATGAACAGTTAAAAATGGTATATGTTGCATAAAAGATTTGGTCCATATTCAAGGCAGAACATATCATTATAAAAAGACCCCGTTGGCAGAGGTGGAAGAATTTAAATATGTAAGATTAGGTTTACATTTTCTTTTTTTTTTTTTTTTTTTGGCCAGGGCTGGGTTTGAACCCACCACCTCTGGCATATGGGGCCGGTGCCCTACTCCTTTGAACCACAGGTGCCACCTATAAGATTAGATTTAATTTGAAATATTCTGGACCTACTGAAATAAAACTCTAAGAGAAACAAAAACAGACAATTTAATAATGAATGATATGTTTCTGAATAGAGAATTCTTAACATCATAATTTATCTCTAAATAAATGATGTATTTGATAAAAATTAGTAACGGGGGTATAAGATACTGAGATGGTAAAGTTCCTGTGGGTAAGCAGGTAATAATAGCTTATAAAATGTGAAAAATATTCCTGGTATGGAGACCTAAGATACTAGATAGTAAAGCATATGAATTTCCAATAATTAAGAGTGCAGGCTTTGACTTGCAGCTATGATGGAGTGGTTTGCTATAGCATAGCCCAATGTTTCTGCCAAGAAAATAAGAAAAGCCCAGATAGGGTACAAAAACCATCCATTTGAAGGCTCTGGCAAGCTGCCAACGCAAAGAGAAGCTAATGGAATGACATCGCTAAGTGTCGAGAGAATGACTCAAGTCTTATAGTGTGAGAAAATGATTAATAGCACGGAACACAAACACTGTGATAAGTAGATATTTCCATACTGAGGCCTTTGAAGCCTCCTGAAAGCTGCCTTCACTAGAATTATGATCCCAAAGGCCTCCTGATTAAACCTTCATTCAAGACTAACTCTTCCGGATGTGTAAAGAGGACGATGGGCAGGAGAAGCCTTGAGAACTTCTTCTACATCTTACCCCTGGCGGCCAAATCCTTCTGCCCCAGCCTTTTGTTCTTCCTCTTGCCAACCCCAAACATGATACAGGGAAGACTGCAGTCTCTGGGGTTGTGGCCGTGGCCCCATGTGTGGTGAACGTCAGAGGAGAAGCAGGGAAGTCCTCTGCTTGGGTCGCTGCTCCCTGCTCTGCATGTCACCTCAGGATGAGTGACATTGAGACTTCAGTAGTTCAAACTCTTTGGAATTGCCCCTTAAATTTTAAAAAATGGGTCGGAGAGGCATGACTTATCTTTACCCAACTACTGACATGAGGTAGGAATTACTCAGTATTCCATTTTCCACCTTGAATGGGGTTCAGGGACTCTGGTCAGTGGAGGTGGTCAGGTTCTACAATATGCACCAAGGGACACACCAGCCCTAGTTGCACAGTGCCAGGCACAGGCACTGCCCCGCATGGCCACTTTCTTCAAATATGGCCTCTGAGATGCCTCTGCCCCATGTGTCTTCAGCGTGATGTCAAGATGACATAAGAAAGTTTCCTTAACCGAAACTGCCAAGAAAGGCTTGGAGCAGAATAGAAGAGCTTGGGAACTGTGTGAACGCCTACAAGTACTGTTCATCTTCTTTGTGGCCGACATGAGGACAACTAGGTATAAGATACCTGAATGTCTGGGAGTACAGCCAGGTGTTCTCTGGAATAATCAAGGACATGACGGGGCCTGGGGTTGGAGCCTGTCTGATGACAACAAAGACAACCTGCACTAGGTCAGCAAGAAGTTGAGGGGCGAAGTTAGTCTCCTCCTCACCAACCACACACAGGAGGAGGTGAATGAGTGATCATGGAATACTTGAATCATTGGAAATGGGCCACACAGAGCTGTCAACAAAGCAACTGTCACTATGTACCTGGCGTCAGAGCCCCTGAAGCAGTCCCACACTTCATGGAGCCACAGCTGAGGTGGCTGGGCCTGCCCAGTGCACATGGCAGGTGAGGTGACCATGCTGTCTGACCATGAGGTGTGCAAGGAAGGTTCTGCATTGACTCTGGAGCAGACCTGTGTCCTGAAGCTTTTTGGGTACGAGATGGCTGAATTCAAGGTGACTGTCAAATATATGTAGGATGCAAAATTAGAAAGTCTCCAACAGATGGGAGATGGCTTGCCAGAGAGCATGTCTGGGTCAGCAGAAGAATCAGAGTCAAAGGACTACCATGGGATCTCTGGACCAGGATTGTGCTGGCGATGCAGGGCTGCTACCACCTCTCTGGAGGAGCATCTCTTTATTTTGCTGTGGATGAAGACAACAGAGGGTAACAGACACTGACTATTCATGTAAAGAATGAAACTTCACAGGGCATCTCCTTGGAGATAACAAAAGGGACTTTTCTTAGGAAAAAAAATGGCCTGTAGCTCTCTCCCCAGGTCCCCTTCTCACCCCAACTAAAGATGATTCCAGATAAAGCTGCTCCATCCTCTTTCACTCCACCTCCTGGTTGAAGCAGCTTCTTCTGGACAGTCAGATGGGAAGGGCTTTGATAGGACAAGTTTTCTAGGGGTGGCATTTACAAAGGCATGATTACCTGGCTCTCCTGTCCTCCTGTGTGACACTGGACACTGCAGCTGCCACACTGGTCTGGGCAGATGGGGGCAAACACATCTTCTCTTGTGTTCTGACTATAGGTATCACCTGCTATAGTGGGTAGGGTTGAATGCCAGAGATAAAATGGACTTTTGGCATGGGTGCTCAGATCTGAGACCTACTTTTAGGGAGATTTAGTGGGAAGTGATCTTTCATGGAGGTTACTTTGACATTTTCAAAGGGCTTTGTATATATCCCATACCGTTATAGGCACAAATATTTTTTCCCCAGAGAGAATAACTTGAGTCTTGCATACTTCAAAGCTTTCCAAAATCTCTCTTTTAATTACTCTATTTTAAAGAAAATAATTAATATTTGAAGGAGATACTTTGGCTTGAAACAACAATGTTTCTTTTTGGTTTTTTTAGACATATGCATCTACCCTTTGAATCAACAATCTCAAATCTAGGAATCCATCAATACATAGTTGCAAAACTATAAAAACATACATGTACATGGTTATCCTTTACAACTTTTTAAAAATAAGAATAGAAGCAATACAAATGTCCGTCAGTGGGTGACTGGTTGATTGTTAAGAAAGAATTTAATGTGGGGAAATTGCTGTAAAGGAAGTAGAAGAAATAAAGGGCAAACAGGACAGTGAGGGAAATTGTATCCCATTGCCAGAGACAGCAACAGCAGGCAACACTACCATCTCCAGGGCCAGGGGGACAAGAGGAAAATGTGGTACTATGTTCTTTTGAAAAAACAAGGGCATGATGCTAGCCTTGGGTTAGAGCCCATTCGATGACTACAAAGATAACCTGCACCAGGTCAGTAAGAAGTTGAGGGGTGAGGTTGGTGGCGAAAAATCAACCACACAAAGGAGGAGGTGAATGAGTGGTTCATGAAATACTTGAGCCCCTGGAAATGGTAATAATTTCATTTGGTCTCTTTCCCTACATCCTGGTACAGTCCCAGCACATGTACTTCTTTTAATTATATTTTTTAGAGATGGGGTCTCACTTTGCCACCTAGCCTAGAGTGCAGTGGCATAATCATAGCTCACCATAACTGAACTCCTGGACTCAAGGAATTATCAGCCTCCTGACTACAGGCATGTGCCACCACAACCAACTAATTTTAAATTTTTTTTGTAGAGATAAGGGCTCACTAAGTTGCCCGGGCTGATCTCAAATTTCTGGCCTCAAGTGACCCTCGCATGTCAGCCTCCCAAAGTACTGGAATCACAGGCATGAGCCTACCATGCCTAGCCCAGTTTTCTTTTGAGCACTTTATTATAGGAGGAATGAATGGGGCCATAGAAGGCACATCAAAATCTAAATGCCAATCCTTTCTGTCCAATGTCCCAATAAAAGACCTCAACAAGAGATTGTATAAGGGCATTGAAAAGGGTTTAAAGATAAGGTTGAAAGGAGAAAAACATGCAAATTGAGTCACAGACTCAATGATGGATGGACAGGCATTAAAATGTACATAATACTTCTGCAAAGATTTCTCTTTGAGACAGACTGTTTTCATGGAGATGCCATTTGATTCATAGATACCTGTGCAAAGTGTGTGTTCCCTTGAGGGTTCATGTCTACCTATGTGAGCTCAGGCAAGTGACTTAATTTTTCTGCGTCTGTTTCTCCAGCTGTAACCTACAAGGGTGATTAGGTCTTTTTGAGAGTCTCTTCTGTACCTCACATCCTTTGATGCCAAGATGAATGAAAAACAAGTAGCTGGTTTTCTGAAAGATTTTAAGATCTGAAACTAGATTATATATTTTCAAAATAATAAAAGTGACTTGGAGACTGCCAAGCCACTGGCTGGTTTTAAGCATCTCCACAACCAGGAAATTTCTACTAAAGGAAACAGAAAGCAATTCAGTCCCAAAACTGTCAGGAGGAGAAAAGATCGTTTGCTCTTGGTAATATGGGACAGTTATTCAAGTCAAATAAGTCAAATAGGTTTGTCTTCTCGATATTTGAGACCTGGAGCTTGCTTTCTTATTTCTGCTCTGTTTGATTTGGTTAACGCTTAGCAGAGGGGGAAAGAGAAGGGGAAAGAAAATGCGTCTATGAAAATTACAGCCACTTTTCTTTTGCCGCCACAGGCTGCGATGTCAAGAAGTAAATGACAGAAGATGTCAGTTCTGCTATCTATAACCTCGTGCTTTGCAATCTCCCCCAGGGAAGCTGCATTCTTACGGCTTCTTAAACAGGAAGTAAACCCGGCAAAAAACGAATTTAAGTGCGTTTTACACTGGGTATACCACAGACTTCACGGAAATTCTGTCACTTTGTTTTTGAACAGTGTCTCCTTCAAAAACACTGATCAGGATCCTGGGCATTCTCTTTAATTTCTCCTTAGCAACTCTGTTGGAAGGAAGAAATTTGGTGCCTTTAAACAGATTGTCCTCCCACACAGTAGCACTTGATAAAGGACAGGGCACAGGTCCGGTGAATACTGTTGGAGGGGTGGGGGGAAGGAGAGGGAAGAAGGCAGAGGAGGAGTCAAGAAGAGGTAAAATACAAAGACCAGAGCAGCCAGGAAGAGCCTGGGAGCCCTGGGTGATGAGAAAACTGCAGGGAGTGAACAGAAAGTTCTAGTGAAAACTACTTCCTTCTCCAAATCTTTGTCTACTGTAGAGAGCTGGGGTTTGGTACAAACTGTGT
This sequence comes from Galagoides demidoff, assembly GCA_963574575.1. Classification (NCBI taxonomy): domain Eukaryota; kingdom Metazoa; phylum Chordata; class Mammalia; order Primates; family Galagidae; genus Galagoides; species Galagoides demidoff. The sequence continues at coordinate 3,349 of CAUYQV010056606.1, read as the reverse complement.
CATCTCATGGGGATCCAGAGCTAACTGCTCTGAGCATTTCACCATACAAATTGTGGGACTTTGACTAATGCTAGCAAAGTTCTTTAATTTCTTCCAAGGAGTAGAGTATACAGGAATTTTTTTATTACATAGATCAATCATTAGAAACAGCTTAGATGATATTATTCATGCAGTTAACCTGAAATCAGTATGGTAATACTTGCAGGAAACAAGCAAGAATTACCCTCATACACTTAGAGATTAAATTAAATCATTTTTGTTAAACTGACTTACTGAAAAAATTATCGATTATCCCAGTCATGATGTGATTCTGTGAATTCAATTGTATGTTATTTAGGGATTTCAGAGTAAAATTATTCCAACGCTTGTTTCTCTCAGTTAAAGGGCTGTGAAATCTCATTTAGGGTGTAGAATATTATAATTGCATAAATTACTCAGGGTTTATGATATGAAATTGTTGAAAAAATAGTTTTTCTTTCTTTTAAAAATCCAAGGAGTGTGTGGCTCCCTGATGAGATCAGTGTCTTTTCAACCTCACATCAGCTTTATTTCTTGGCTCTTTCATGAACTTTCCTTCCTGTGCTACAAGAATTTCCAAGGGAGACTGTGTCATGTTCTTTTAAATTCTGCCAAGAAAAAAGTGCTCCACTGCTCAGAGTTGCATTTATTTCATTTGGAATACAGTTCCTATAACGGAACACAGCTAAGGGAAGGGGTCATTGCTGACTTCTTACTAATAGCGTATCTATAAATGTTGACAATGTAGTTGAATTAGCTTTATAAACAGATTATGCAGCGAACTTTATAGGAAAACCTCTACATCTGTTCACTAATATCTGAAATTTTTTAAAGGCATGGGTAAATAGCTAAAATATCTCCTACGTGTCAATTATCTTACCAAGTTTCTTCTATAGGTCAAATCTAAGACAAGAGCTTGTGTGCAGATAGTTTATTTTGGTAAATGATCCCAAGGAATGAAAATAAAAGAGAGGGAAGGAAGGAAAAATAATCTAAGGGTACATGTTATAAAACTTTTCAAACTATAGGCAGCTGGAACTTAGGTCACTTGGGAACATCTATGGAACCAGTTAGAATTGACCTCAGAATTATTCACTCAAGGGATACAAGAGGAGAATATTCATCAAGTGACTTCTGTCCCCCATTGGTGAGTGCCCTGTGGGTATTAGCTCCCTCTCACCTCTAGGCTGGCCTACACATTGGAACAGCTGAGGGAGTTCTGCAGGAGTGTGGAAGGTGCCAGTGGAGAAGGTGAGGGGGGTGGGTGGGCTGAACAGGGTATTGTCAGGCTATACTCACAGGTGCTAGTAGCCACACCAAAGGCTGGAATGGAAGGGGGGCGTAGAAGATCTGAGACAGAGCCCAGGAAGTGTGAGCAATACATAATAAACTTCAAACACAAACATTTATATTCAATTCAATATAAGGAGGTCTTTTTTTTTTTTTTTTTTGGTTTGATCCCCTGATCAGGTCAGTCTGTTTTTTTTTTTCTTTTTCTTTTTTTTATTAAATGATCGCTGTGTACATTAAGGCAATCATGGGGTACAGTGTAGTGTTTTCATACACAATTTGAAATATTTTCATCAAACTGGTTAACATAGCCTTTATGTCATTTTCTTAGTTATCATGTTAAGATGTTTATATTCTACTTTTAAGATTCACTTGGTGTTAAGATATTTATATTCTACTTTTAAGATTCACTTGTATGCTTGTAAGATAAACCATAGAGGTTATCCCACCAATGACCCTCCCTCTACCCATCTACCCCTCTCCTCTACCCTCCCCATATTCTTAGGCTATAATTAGGTTATAGCTTTCCTATGAAAGCTATAAATTAGTTTCATAATAGGGCTGTGTACATTGGATACTTTTTCTTCCATTCTTGAGATACTTTGCTAAGAAGAATATTTTCCAGCTCCATCCATGTAAACATGAAGGAGGTAAAGTCTCCATCTTTCTTTAGAGCTGCATAATATTCCATGGTGTACATATACTACAATTTATTGATTCATTCGTGGGTCGATGGGCACTTGGGCTTCTTCCATGACCTAACAATTATGAATTGGACTGCAATAAACATTCTGATACAAATGTCTTTGTTGTAATGTGATTTTTGGTCTTCTGGATATATACCTAATAAAGGGATTGTAGGATCAAATGGCAGGTATATTTTTAGTTCTCTAAGTGTTCTCCAGACGTCTTTCCAAAAGGAACATATTAGTTTGCATTCCCACCAGCAGTGTAGAAGTGTTCCCTTTTCTCCACACCCACGCCGACATCTCTGGTTTTGGGATTTTGTGATATGGGCTAATCTTACTGGAGTTAGGTGATATCTCAAAGTAGTTTTGATTTGCATTTCTCTGACGATTAAGGATGGTGAGCATTTTTTCACATATCTATAAGCCATGCACCTATCTTCTTTAGAGAAATTTCTTTTCAAGTCACTTGCCCACCCTGAGATGGGATCACTTGTTTTTTTCTTGATAATACGTTTGAGTTCTCTATGGATTCTGGTTATTAAACCTTTGTCAGAGACATTACCTGCAAGTACCTTCTCCCATTCTGAGGGCTGTCTGCTTGCCTTACTTACTGTGCTCTTGGCTGTGCAGAAGCTCTTTAGTTTGATCAGGTCCCAATAGTGTATTTTTGATGTTGCTTCAATTGCCTGGGGGAGTTCTCCTCATAAAATTTTCACCCAGGCCGATTTCTTCAAGTGTTTTCCCTACACCTTCTTCTAGTATTTTTATAGTTTCATGTTTTAAGTTTCAATCTTTAATCCAGTGAGAGTCTATCTTAGTTAATGGTGAAAGGTATGGGTCTAGTTTCAGTCTTCTACAGGTCACCAGCCTGTTTGCCCAGCACCATTTGTTAAATAGGGAATCTTTTCCCCACTCAATGTTTTTAATTGGCTTGTCAATGATCAGGTAGCGGTAAGTAGATGGGTTCATCTCTTGGCTCTCTATTCTGTTCCATACATCTACCTCTCTGTTTTTGTGCCACTACCATGCTGTTTTGATCACTATGGATTTATAGTGTAGTCTGAGGTCTGGCAACGTGATTCCTCCTGTTTTATTTTTGCTATTCAAGGTTTTTTCTGATTCCATATAAAATGAAGTATTATTTTTTCAAGATCTTTAAAGTATGACAGGGGAGCTTTAATGGGGATTGCATTAAAATTATATATTGCTTTGGGTAGTATGGACATTTTAACAATGTTGATTCTTCCCAGCCATGAGCAAAGTATGGTTTTCCATTTGTTAACATCTTCAGCTATTTCTTTCCTTAGAGTTTCATAGTTCTCTTTATCGAGATCTTTCACGTCCTTTGTTAG
>CAUYQV010056605.1:0-10483 GCA_963574575.1 Galagoides demidoff | reverse complement strand
GAAAGGTGATTTCTGAATTCTGCCTTCAATCTTCTTTTTAGGAAAAGAAAAGGATGCTTCTCCCCCTTTTTAAAACCAAGGTACAGATGCTTTAACGCAACCATTGGACAGCTTGCTATGTGTTCCCTAAAGTTCACGAGATGCTAGGCTACTCTTTGATTTCTGCCAGGAAAACCCTTATGAACAAGAAGTTACAGATGGGTCTGCTATTTTTCCAGTAATGGAATGAAGAAAGGCAGGCTAAGGATGGTGTATTTCTATGTCAGATATGACAAGTATACTTCTTAAGTACCAAAGCAAGAATTAGGAATGTGAATCTCTCTAGGATCATCACTTCTTCCTCCTTCATTCCATCTACTCCCATTCAGAGGCGCCAAAAATATTAGATGTAGAATTAGATGGGAAAAGAAAAGAAAAGAAGAAGTAGCCTTGTTCCCTTGTGCCACTTGAAGGCTTAATGGCCTGAGTAAAACTGATGTGGAACTGGGAAGGGGGGAACAAACAAAAAAACTTTGGAATTTTGAATTGATTTATTTAAAGTGTTATTTGAGATGAATATTTACATTTTATATTAGGTGTGCCTGCTAAAAAACAAGGTTTCAGGAAGTTTTTCCAGCTTATATTAATTTTTGAGATAGACATTTTAGGGCTGGATCCTAACATAATTTTTACAAAATCAGTCCTATTTAAGTGTGAAGTCATTTCTTATGTTAAGTTATAAAAATAAAAATTTTAAAACATTTTAAAAATTCAAGCAATGGACAAAATTTAAATCATGATAAATGGGCCTGAAGTCTTATGTTTTTGATGTAACAATTTTCTTTTTATCTATCTATAAATATTTTATACATATACAATTAACATGGCACCTATGTATCTAGTATAATTTATTTGAAAATATTCTCATGTTAATATTAAATACTTTTTTTAGTAGAGCCTATTTTTTTGGTTCTCTAGAAAATATCTTCTCTATTAGTAGAACGAAACATTACATTGGCACTTTGGAAAATCATTGATTTTTCTCTTACATGTTGTCTTAAACAATAAAAATAACTATAATGTTTCTTGCTGAGATTAATTCCCACCCTGTTCCCAGCTACAGTGCTGTGCTATCAGCCTAGCTCATGACAACCTCAAACTTGCAGTTTCAAGCGATCCTCTTGCCTCAGCCTCCAGCATAGCTGGCACTGGTACCTGCCACCATGCCTGGGTAATTGTTTCTGTTTTTAGTAAAGACAGGGTTTGCTCAGGCTAGTACTGAGCTCAAAGTATCCTCTCAACTCAGCTTCCCAGTGTGCTAGTATAGTGGACGTGAGCTACTATGCCTGGCCCAGACTATACATTTTTGATGGAGACAAAAACAAAAAAAACTTGTTCTGAAATGTGAAAAATAGAAATGCTAGAAAATTGTTCTAAAACATCAAATATAGCTTACAAAAATTTTGAATTATAAAACAAAAGACAATTTTAAAGAAAAAAAGCAGAAAAATAATTTTCATTGAAATATACCATTTGGTATAATACACACAATACATTTTGATATTTAAAATCAGAACCAATGACAACTTTAGTTTTAAAACATAAGGAAGAATAAATGCGTTGATAATTCTATTTGATTCAAATGGTTAGGCACCATATGTAATCACTTCTTTTTTCCTGATTAGAAAGTCATCAAGCTCAGTTTGATCACTTACAAAATCTGAGCCAGGATTGACAGTGAAGGAAACACTTAAGGAAGCAGTATATGTTCTTTCTGTGTAATAACAGAACCACCTAAGCCAGTAAATGAAGACAACGTATGTGTTCCAACAGATAAAAGATCCTTCACATTTTATCCAGATAAAGAACTAGAAAATTCCAATTAGTCACAGTTATTTCAAATTAGACTTATTTTCTCTAAGACTTTTGTGCTTTTAAAAATAATTTGTGTCATTAGAAGTTTAATGAATGTGCTCATATTAGTTTTTAAGACATCTAACATTATTTTTCTCCTAGGACAAAGGTGCTTTAGAAATCATGTGTCCACATTACTGTATTTTGACTTATTGATTTGTACTATTTTAAAATCCATTTGAAGCTTTTAAAAGAACACACACAACACAGTTCAATTCTATTTGCCAATAAACACATTTGATTTTACATGGGAAATCATTGAGAATACTGTATTTCAGACTTAATAAACATGTCTTACTTACATCAAGATATATTATGTCTAAGACTTTTTTTTTATAAGACATGACATGTTGACACAGAAGGAAATCAGATTAGACACATAGAATTTTTCCTCGACAAATTTACCTAGCCACAAAACAAAGCAATGCTATACCCTTCAAAAAATAAATCAAAATGAATTAGAGATCTACATGTAAAATGCAAAACTAATACATTCCTCGAAGACAACATAAGCAGAAGGTCACCTAGAAGATTTAAACTGGTGATGACTTTAGCAACACCAAAGGGGTAATCCATGAAAGGAAGAATTAAAAAGCTATATTTCACTACAATTAAAAATTCCTTGTCTGCAAAAGATATTGCTGAGAGAATAACAAATAAAGCATAGACTTGGGGAAATTTTCTTCTGAAAGATATATTAAAAGAATATTACCCCAAAAAATATAGAACTCTTAAAGCTCAACGATAATGTCTTAAATGTATACATACTTTAACCATTGATTTAACTCAACAATTGCTCATTAAGATAACATTATATATTGGACTCTATGCCAGGTTGTTGTGTACAACAAAACAGATACATTTCATTTTCCAATCAAAAAATGAAAACAAGAAAAATAATACTCAACTAGGTCAATTGGGAACAAAACACAAAAAATATTACAAAAGTTCAAAAATGATAATGATGATATTCAGAGCCAAGATAAGGGAACACAAGAAAGTAAATTGCCAGGTGATCAATATGCATAAAATAGAAAATATTCACTAGAAATATAACCAGATTAAAAAAAATACTAAGGTAAATCACGTATGTGATGAGCCACTTAAAGAACATAATGGGAAAGCGAAGGGATAGCACACCACACAGTAACGATTTCTGGGTAACAATAAAAACAAATGTTAAAAAATAACATTTAACAAGCTTTCATTGTGTTCCTGTCATTGGGCCTCTCCGAAATAATCCCAATTTATTTTCACAACACAATTCTGTGCCAGTTTTATTTCCTTATAATAACTAGTAGAGGCATAGAATCAAACAAGCTAATCTTAATTTATATATCAATTGGCTACACATAAAACACAGCATTTGGAAATAAGAATTAATTTTAATCTTTCAATATACCGTGAAATCACTTTGAAATTTAGTTATTAGGTTTCCATGTCAACATGCTTTGTGCAAAGTAACTAATTTCAGTATGCTCTAATTTAATTGGAATCCTTCCAATACAAAAACTTATTTTTAGAGAGATCAAGTACTTAAAATAATTGCTGCCATAAAAATCTTTATAGAGGCCCAGTCATATATATATATATATATATTACATAGAGTTCCTTGAGTGCACAGCCAAAAGCATTTGTGCCCAACAGAAATAAGACTTAAGTGAAGTACACAAATCTCAACCCAAGTTCTCTATGATTAAATATAGGTAGGTACACATTGTACCTGGAGAAGATGTTTGTGTCACTCACAAACTCAGTTTAAATTTGTAGGAAGTACATGGCATTCATATTAAGGAAAAAAAGAACTTACTCTTACTTGGTTAAGTGCAAAGTATCAACAGGAAAAAAATGATTTTGTAATTATGAACTAATTGAACTAAATTCAGTGTCTAATATTTTCACATTTATTATTGATGCTCCAATTTGAAAGAATATCATAACCAATAGGTAAAATACTTTGGGTTACATATCAGAGTAGCAAACATTTTAGAGGAAGGAAAAGGGAGAGGGCTAGTCATTTAAGGAAATTTAGATTACTTCTTGCCAAATTGGTGTACTATCACAAGAGGGGACTAAACACAGTAGCCTGAAAATTCTGTACATACATGAAAATGTTACAAACATTTATTAATGTATATTGCCCACTAGTATCTAATCATATTAGTTTCCTTTAAAGGAATGTGATTTTTCTAAAAAGAAAAAGAAAATTTTGCCGGGTAATCTGATCAAGAATGGCAAAAGACCTTTTGGTCTGGTAAAAGACCTTTTCTCCTAAGATCTATGCTACCTGATTAGTCCACAGTATTGTCTAATGGTGATTCCAAGGAAGTGTAATCATGGAATTACAAACAAAATTTGGGGGCACACTTTTCAGTTTATTCATATAAAGTAACACATACTTTTTACAATGTAATTGCTCTAGTGAGGGTTTCACTAAGAAAATCTTCAAAATTCTTCAATCTTCTGCAAGATTACATGCAAGATGACAAAAATTATGATACAGCCCCTTTAAAAGTAAATTATTAACAATTTAAAATGTAAATTAAACGTTAAGAACCTTAGAAAGGAAAGTTTAGCCCAAAGCCCAGTGGTCACATTCCCTCAATAATATAATGAACATATTCATCACAAAGTTTTGTTCGGATTCCTCTTTCATACTGCATACCTGCTATAAATACACCAATATCCGATATCAATATTCTTTAGATGCTAACATATATTCAGAGGACTCAGCCCTCCTAGTAGTTTCAATGCATTGACCCTCTGAAATATTCTATTTTAAATATAGTATAAGTAATATTTAGTAAGTAGAGTTTCCTGTAAAAAATGCCTTTCCCACAAGACTATTCTTAATTCTGTGGTCTCTACAACAAATGCCTGGAACTTCCCAGTCCACATTAAATTTCTTTTCTATTATTGTCATGTATTAATTACCTTATGAATTTCCTTTATACTTATTACTCTATTAAATTAATATTTTAATTTATAATTTATTATCATTCTCTCTTCTACTAGATTATCATCTAGAACAAAGATTTCCTAGTATTTTTACTACTACAGTACATTGCCAACAACTAGAGCCATACTTGGACTGAAATGAGAAGTATTTTGGTGAATGAATAAAAGCATTATAATCATTTTTCTGTTTCAGTCAGAAAATAGTGGGAATCAGGCAGAAAATAAAACAACACTTTACAGTTAAGAGAGTGAAATATGTATACATATAGATGTGCCCATAAGTCTATACACACATATGTATATATAAGTGTATTTCAGAGTAGTTAAGTCATTATTAACTTTCTTCCTTTAAGGGAGTATTACATTCTCTTTTATTCTACAAAGAATCATTTTCATACACATAAAATAATTTTTCAAAAATATATTTGAAATATTAAAACATTTTATAGTTGTAGATGTATTTTATGCTATGGAAGGCCCATTCAAGTAAAAACTATTTGGTAAGAAACTGTGGAACTACTACATAGAGTTGGCTACATTTGAAGGTATGTAGTAGTTTCATACCTTTTATTCTGCAAAGAATAATTTTTGTACACATAAAATAATTTTTCATCATAGAAAAAATTCCACATTGTTGAACATCACTGAGTCACCTTCGAAGTACTCACCTTTGGAAGATTTGCACTAATGCCTGTGGGTATTCTACTTTTCAAATGAATTTTTGAACTCTTTTTCTGGAATGGCCATCAAAGCTATTGTGGCATTATGCTTGATGTCCTGAATGTCATTAAAATGTCTTCCCTTCAAGATTTCCTTTAGCTTTCAGTAAAGAAAAAAAGTAATTAGGGGCCAGATCAGGTGAGTAGGGAGGGTGCTCAATACAGTTATTTCTTTAATGGCTAAAAAAGCCCTCACAAATTGTGTTGTGTGAGCTGGTGCAATGTCGTGATGCACCACAACATTGATTTCTAGTTTCAACCAAGATTTCTAGTTAAGATTTTCATGAGTGTTTCTTTATTAATATTTACTTAGTCTGCTATGCTTCTCACAGTCAGCCAACAATTTTGATGCATAATTTGATGAATTTTTGCAATGTTTCATCAGTTCTACTTGGTGCTGGCTTCCCTGACCTCTCTTCATAAGTGAAGCTCTCTCCCCACAGGAAAAAATGCTTAATCCTTTTGTACACTGTAGTTTTCTTCATGGAATTATCCCCCTAAACTTGGACTAACATGTCCCTGATTTCACCTCCACTCTTGCCTAGTTTAGAAATACATTTATGAATGTTTGTTTGTTCCTCTAGTCTAAGTTCTGACATTCTAGTGATGGCATGCAAAAACACACAAGTACAATAATGAACACCACTCAGCAAGACACTGCCATGCGTTGATACCTGCACTGCTGTGATAGCCTGATACAGGTTATGAAATGTTACTCAGTTTTTTGTACTGTATTGCCAACATAAACACAATGTGGCAAGTTCACAAACTTAACTGTCAGAGCTGGTAGAGCACACTGCAAAACATGTAAGGAAGAGCTCTTCACTATAGACATTATATATTTAATATTTATTACATATTTCCAGGAGATCACAGTAAAATCTATTAAACGAGAGAAGCATATTTGTTACAATTGTCTTCCAGCAGATGGGAACAAAGAAACTCAGCAAGGATCTATTTTTTCTCATTTATATAAAATTACAGAAAGAACTGAGGTTGCTTTGAGATTTTAGAGGTGGAGGATATAATGCATGAAGAGGCTTAATAAGTCTTAGAACTTAGACTAAATACATTAATTAAATGTAGCCTTTTATTGTTCAGACTAATGCATCTCTTTAATAATCTAACTTTGTACTACCAGTAAAGGCCTAATCTATGGCAAGAAGAGACTACTCATGTTTATCTACTTTAATAACTAATTCCTAGAAGAAAACAAGCAGGGCCCTATAATCTTCTTCACATCAGATAGCCTCATCTCTATTGATCATAGTTTATTTGGCCTAAAGTAGAAACCTGACCCAGAAAGGCAAGTTCACGGAATAAACTGGGACCCTCGGGATCTTTTTTTTTTTTCGTTTTTTCCTCTTCATTTCAAATGAGTTGAGTTGGGATTACTAAGACAGGGTTATGTGGTATGAAATAATGAAAATGACATAAAATCATTTTCTCTGTACACATAGAAGAACAAAATTAATATGAAGAAGAAGAGATAAACTTTCCTAAGAGGAACATGGCACCATAGAGTGAGAGAGAACAAGAAAAATTTGCCTTGGAAACTATAGGATTTCCAGCAATAATGTATCAGGGAGGTTCTGTATATATTTAAGTTCATGCATTCATCTAATGAATTATTGTTTCTTAATTTACATTAATGAAGGTTTATTTTTGTTTTTTTTCAACAAAGACAGACTAAGACTTTCCCTCACTTCTTTATATTTGATTTATTTCAAATAATTCAATTATTTCTATAAAATGTTATGCCCATGTATATTAAAGTAGCATCAGTAGGATTTCTGAGTTATATACAATTGAGGGAAGACATTCTAGATTTATTTTCTTAACTATAAACCATTGCATTCCTTTTATTTCCAATCTTAATTTTTTTCTCAGTCTTCCAAGCATATATTATGATAACCAAATAGTGGGAGTTAATTAGTAGCTCTGTACCTTGTCTAAAACATGTGCTCTAATTTGTAGTACTATTTGTCACAATAAGGTTGCAAGTATTGAAGATGGAGATGGGTTCACCTAGTGCAGAAGTTCAGTAGGCACTATGACTGAAATAATAAAAATGGTATTTTTCAAATTCATGGAGCACTTATTCTAAGAACTATGTAAGAAGAAATGAAAATGCAAACAGAAAGAGCTTATGGTTTGACAGGACATTTTAGTCATATTATTTCGTTATTAAATGATTTAGAAACGGAAATAATAGGTTTAAAGCATTTAGTATAGAGCTGGACTCAGTATGTAAATGACACACATTAATGCCATCAATTTCCAACAGTACTTTTAGCACAAAGTAATAATTAGGTCTGAGCTTTTCTCAATTCGTTCATTTTTCATGAAGTGTTAAAGCACAGATTATTAAGCACCAGTTAAAAATTAGTGTATTTTTTAAAATTCTACCTGGAGAACTAAAAGGGTTTAGGCTCAAGCACATTATAATCTATAATGTGTCCATATAAAAATACCTCAAACATTGAAAACATCCAAAATTTCAAGAATTTTGAAAAAATAACTGATTCCCCACTCTAGTAAGAAATGTATACAGAAATTTCAATGAAGAAAGAGAAGCTTCTTATATAAAAGAAAACGTAGCATTCAGCTACTTAAATGATGTGCATTATATACCTTGTATTGGGATTAAAATGATTAATATACCATTAATACTGTTTCATACACTCAAAAATGTGAGAAAGTCTTCTAAATATATTTGTCATTGTAATTTTCTTTGATAGATACTGTGGGCTGGAGAATGCACAGGAGAAAACAACTAACCCTATATGAGAGGAGTTTGTTAGGATGTATTAAAAAACCAATGCTAAGATTCATAAATTTTTAAGAGGTTAGTTGTATAATAAAATGTGTCAAACTAATAACAATATGTAACAATTATTAAATACTATATTACAACAACTATAATAAAAATTATATATAAAACACAGTAGGACCAGTTATAATACTACATAGCAAGGTCAGATTGTTTAAAGTAAGGGCCACAAATCTAGCCAAGGAAATGGTAATGGGGGTGCAGACAGCAAACTGAACCTTTCAGCAGATGCTGAGATTTAGATAAAGCAATCTGTATGCAAGGACAAATGAGGGACTAATAAAGCAGTAACAGGCTCTGGAATGCTTTCTAAATAAGAAAATAAAGCAACAAATCAAGATGGTAGCCTGCAGCCAAAAACTAGAAAAAGATTAATGGTATCATATTATTTATGAAAATATGATAGTTACTTCCCACAACTTTTAAGATAAATCCGGTAGACAATTAAGAAATACTGTGTATTGCATTCTTACTGAATTTTTAAATGAGCATCTGACACCATGATCCAGTAATTTTATGAATTTCCTTGCTTAAGAAGACAGTAGGGTAGGTAAGGCTGAAGATCTTTTTAATTATAGGCATGCATTACTATAAATCTTTCAAAATTTCCACAATTGAACCAATGTATAACTGGTTAAATTATATGAATTATCAATAATAATTATGTACTAAAATTCAGTATAAAACTTTCCATTATTTTATTTATTTTTTTATAATTTTTTTTATTAGATCATAATTGTGTACATTAATTCTATCATAGGATACAGTGTGTTGCTTCCATATGCAGTTTGGAAAACTCTCATCGAACTGGCTAACATAGCCCTTTCCATTATTTTAAATAAAAGGTTAAAATGTTACTTCTATGTGATAATTGTATACTGCATAATACCTGTATTAATATACAAAATGTAAACTGATATTCAGTGATCTCTCACCTTTCTTTTCTCTGATTTTTGAATGCATATTATATTAGTGATTAATTTATAAAAAAGGTAAATACTGAAACTGTCCTTCCCAACTCTTTTGAAGTGAATTATAGTTCAGTAATGACAATGCTAACAATCAGAGTTGAATACCAATCTCAGCCCCGACTGTAAAGATTTAAGGGATACAGTTTTCAAATCTCATTCTGTGCAATGGTATCACTTAGGTCACAGAGTCATATTAATAGAGAGCTTCCAGGAACCTCAACATTGGGCTTTTTATACATAAGAAATTTTCATCATTAAGCCTGTAAGATGCAGATACACTTGCCTTGGCTAATATACACATATGTGTTAGGAAAGTTTCACTGCCTAATGTCCATTATTTGATTCCTTAATAAATAAAAACCAAACAAATCTATAATTCTCTCAATCCCACAATTTAGTTTTTACTTTATAGTCTCATAACTAATATTTTTTCAAGATATATTTCTTTAAAGATAAAAATAAACTTGTGATTAATAATTATGTCCCCAAGTATTTTTAGAGCATTATAAAAGTGAATTAGTCCATATAATTTTAACATACATATTATTTAAATATCTGGAAAGGAAAAGGATTACTAGATGTTTTTCTCTAGCAGTTAGGATTTTCCTTCTTATCTGTTTGGAACTCATATAGGCATGTGCCATGCAAACATGTTTAGACTAGTGTATCTGCATTCACATCTTTATTCATTTATACATTTACACAATGATTTAACAGATATTTTTGTGCCTATTATGTTTAATACTTTACTTGGAGCAAGGTGCAGCATAGTGATGTAAACAGGCAGGTTTCAGCCTGCATTGACTTTATAGAACAGAGGAGAGAGATAAAATCAAGATACAGATGTGTAATTACACACTGCAAAAGTGTTATAAAGGAAATGCAGAGCGATCTACGAAAGTATACAGGAAGGGGATATGACTCGGCTTGATCAGAGAATGTCTCCATGAGAAATGGTATCTTTTTGTTTGTTTGTTTGTTTTTTTGAGACGGAGCCTCAAGCTATCCCCCTGGGTAGAGTGCCATGGCATCACAGCTCATAGCAACCTCCAACTCCTGGGCTCAAGAGAGTCTCCTGCCTCTGCCTCCCAAGTAGCTGGGACCACAGG
>CAUYQV010056603.1:0-11986 GCA_963574575.1 Galagoides demidoff | reverse complement strand
CCTGCCAAACAACAATGATGGCTGCAACCAAAAAATGGCCAGGCGTTGTGGCAGGCGCCTGTGGTCCCAGCTTACTTGGGAGGCGGAGGCAGGAGACTCGCTTGAGCCCAGGAGTTGGAGGTTGCTATGAGCTGTGATGCCGTGGCACTCTACCGAGGGGGATAGCTTGAGGCTCCGTCTCAAAAAAAAAAAAAAAAGAATGAAGGAGAAAAACAGGAAAAACAGTATTTTAAATGTTCACTTGGATATACAAAATGTCTTTTTATTTAAAAAAATGCGCTAAGTGTGTTAGAACTCTTTGAATTGTAAGTGAAAGAGAACCCAACACAAACCAGCTCAAATACAAAAAGGGAATTTCTCACTTCACTCAAGTCAAAAGCCCAGGAGTGCTACTGATTCGAAGCTCAGCTTCACTCCAGAGCACAAATTGGTTTCCTCTGCCCTTCTCATGTCCACTCTGCTTCCCCCCTGGCCAGGGCCACATTCTCTCCTACTCAGGACAGGCTACCTCCTGTGGCCAGGTAAGATGGACCAGCTTAATGGTCCCAGTAGAACCCACATCTCTTTTCAAATTTATGTGTATCCATTCCGCAAAGGACCTCTCTTTGCCATACTTGGGTCATGTGCTCACCCTGTACCAATCATTGTGTCCAGAGGAAGTGATCCTATGATTGGCCAAGCCTGGGTCATGTATCTAACCCTGACCAATCACCTTGTCTGCTCTAGGTTACGTGCTTTTCTTTGTGGCGGGAGAAGAGCATCCCATTCTTCTTTTTTTTTTTTGAGACGGAGCCTCTACCCTGGGTAGAGTGCCATGGCATCACAGCTCATAGCAACCTCCAACTACTGGGCTCAAGCGAGTCTCCTGCCTCCGCCTCCCAAGTAAGCTGGGACCACAGGCGCCTGCCACAACGCCTGGCCATTTTTTGGTTGCAGCCATCATTGTTGTTTGGTGGGCCCGGGCTGGGGATTTGAACCTGCCACCTTAGGTGTATGTGGCTGGCACCTTAGCCGATGATAGACCACCAATAGAACCACGTAGACTAGGGAGAAAGTTTCCCCTAAGACCATAACACTTGAAGCTTCCAAGTTCAGTAATATATTAGGGAAATTATTTCCCATGCAGCTACCTGTGCCTAGGGGAAGTCAATGCAGAAAAGTAACAAAAATTTCAGGATGTTTGTAACAACTCTGGAGCAGTAGGTATGAAAACTGTATCCACCTAAGCCTTAGATTCTGTAAAGACCTTGCAAGACTGTTAGGAATTTTAAATGAATCCCCAAAGGGAAAGAATAAAAGCTTGTCTTGCTGGTCTTTGCAGGTAAAATGAAGTACAGACAAGGAGGAAAAGCCAGAAGACTGTCACTGGTTCCGGAATGGCCTAATTTGCTTGGATAGGTCTCCAGGGCCTGTGTACCCTGCTGGCTTCTCCTCAAGCCTCAGCCCTGCAGCAGGCCCCCGGGTCACAGCCAGGGCCCACCTATGCCTCTGGGACTGAGCGAGTGGCTTTTGCTCTCAGGGCTCTCTTCTGCCTCTCACAAGCACTAACTTCACATCTTTCCCCCCTTTTCCAAAAAAGGCAGCAGATTCTCCTCCCCCACAAAGCAAATAGAAAACAGCACATTCTAGGAAGGCCCTCCCTGACCAATGTTTGTACCCATGTCATTACTAAATATTCCCGCTTCCAACAGCTCCCCACCTCGTCCTTAATGACTGCTCTATTTCAGCAGCTGGCCCTCCATAAATCCTTCCGGGCGCTCTACTCTAAAACAGGCCTCTTCTCACGCCGAGGCGGGCCTCCTTGCCAGCCGCGTAAACACGCGCCAGCTCCTGAGGATGCTCAGACGTGCCCAGCCTGGTCTGGGCATTTAGGACTGGCGCAGCCGGTGGAAAGGGGGGCTGCCTCCCGCTCAGAGCTTAGACAGGATCAGGTCCCCATATCCTCTGGACAGGGCTGTAATGAGAGATTTCAGGGGCTGAGAAAGACCCCAGGCAAAACTGGAGGCAAGGAGAGTCCTGAGGCAATCCTGAGGTGTTAATGTACGTCTCCCTCGGTACGTTATCCCTTTTCTGCCCTATTTCCACGCAAGTAGCCTTGTAATTGTTCACCTCCACTGGGGTTTCTGCCCCCACTGAAAGTTCAAAGCATGGAGCCGGGGAGGGATCCTGTTTTGAAAAATTCCCAGCTCACTGCACAGTTCTGGGGGAGATCTCAAAGCAGAAAGTGGGCAGAGGGGACTGTCTTAAGGGTGAGAAAAGGCTAGTTCTCAAAGCAGCTGGAGGTCCTCTGCTGAGATCCCCAGACTGGACAATGCAGCCCGCAGGGACACAGAGGTAGGTGAAGCATCAGGCCACCATGATGCTGCCATTATAGACAGGAGGGTAGTGCCCCCCACCAAGCCCGTGGGCCCCCCTCCCACCTCCCTGATCTTGTGACACAGCAGGAGGGAGCTCGGATTCTGAGTCAGGTAAAATGTCCCTGGCTCCACTAGCTACAGGTTTGGCATTATCTGTAAGTTTATTTGAAGATGCCTCCATCCTAATTCCTGTAACCTGTGAATATGCTACCTTACATGGCAAAAGAAAATTAAAGTTGCAGATGGAATTAAGATTGTCAGTTGGCTAATCTTGAGATAAAGAGACTCTTCAGGATCATCCTGGTGGGCTCAGTGTAAACACAAGGATGGAAGAGGCACACCTGAGGAGAGATTCTAGAGATCTGAGGACGCTCTGCTGTTGGCTCTAAAGATGCAAGTAGCTTCTAGAAACTGGAGAAGGCAAATGGGGATCTTCTCTTAGAGTCTTCCAAAGAAGCAGCTCCATTGTGTTGTAATAGTAAGATAATACGTCTGTGCTGTACACCAGTGGTCTCCAGCCTTTTTGGCACCATGGACCAGTTTTATGGAAAACAATTTTTCCACAGACTAGGGAGAAGTGGGGGGCGGGCATGGTTCAGGATGATTCATGTGTGCTACATTTATTGTGTACTTTATTTCTATCATTATCACATTGTACTATATAATGAAACAATTACACAACTCACCACAACGCAGAATCAGGTATCCCTGAACTTGTTTTCCTGAACTACATCAGTGATTTTTCAACCAGTGTCCTAGAGAGAATCTTAGGTGTGCCTCGAAACTGTTTAAAGAGCATTAAATTATTTTCAAAAGAAGTTCAAAGCACAATAAGGATAGTCCTTTTCTTTTGCTCTTTTTTTGGATCAACATAATTTTTACTCTTAAAAGTTTAACTATAAGTTCAAGTGTGCCATGAGATAAAAAAGGTTGAAAAACACTGAACCAGATGGTCCCGTCCTGTGTTTGCAGCCACTCCCCAGAGCTAGCATCACTGCCTCAGCTCCACCTCTGATCACCAGACATTGGATTCTCATAAGGAGCATGCAACCTAGATCCCTGGAACATGCAGTCTACAGTAGGCTTCAAGCTCCTATGAGAATCTAATGCCACTGCTGATGTGACAGGAGGTGGCGCTCAGGCAGTGATGGGGACAACGGGGAGAGGCTGTAAAGACAGATGAAGCTTGCTCTTGTGCCTTCCTGCCCACCACTCACCTCCTGTGTGCAGCCCAGTTTCTAACAGGCTACAGACCGGGACTGTACTGGTCTCCAGTCTGGGAGTTGGGGGCCGTAGCCACTAAGTTTATGGTGACTTGTTATAGTAGCCATAGGAAATGAATGCAAAGACAATAAATGTAACCCATTCTTCTTACACACTCGACCTTTTTCCTGCCTGTAACTTCTCCCCTTCTTTGTTGTGTTTCCTTAGGATTTTCCATCTTGCTCATGTCTCAGGAGCCACACTAACATTTAGTTCCATGTAGTCAATCCCACAAGCGTTCCCTGTGTGCCATTCCCTATAGAACGCCAGAGAGTCAGTGGGGTTGGAAACAAAGGATACAGCATGGTCCCTTCCCTTGAGGGGAGTGAGCCAGAGAGAAAGACAGACACACATGTGACTAATTCAGACATGAGGCAGGCTGTGGCAAGTGTGGTTCCAGAAGTATGAACCCAGTGCTCTGAGTGTAGTGGGAAGAATGAGATGTGTATCAGCTGGGAGAATCTGCATTAACTCATCTCGTTTGGGGAAAAAGCCAAAGGCAGAACTAAATCAAACCAGGATGAAAACCGCCTGGTACACAAACTTGAGGTGTCTATCACTTGCCCATGGCAGACATCACTGACCAATTACTAATTCTCCATTCTCTGCAGAGGTCAGCCTGCCTCAGAAGTTTTCTCAATTTAGGGCTCATCAGCAGTTGGATTTGGCAATTGGGGTAAAAACCTATTTGCTACATCTGTGTTTAAGGCATTCATCATGCTGAGATGGTGTCAGGCAAATAATGTTGAAAAGAAATGTTTGAACTTCAATCACTCTTTTTCTTCTTTATTGTTGTCCCATTTGGGTTATCTTTACCCCAGATCCTCCAGTATCTAAGGCTTCTATTCCTAAAACATCTCTGACTTGTATTGCGATCCCTCTGGGCAAGACGATAGATCATGTTCCTCCCGGGGCAATACTGAAAGCATGTGATGGTCTCTCTCTAGGCCTCCAGGGCAACAGAGGTTGATGTAAGGTGTGAGAAAGAAGATTTAGTTCTGGAACTAAATTATCAAAAGATGAGGTTCCAAACATGGTCCTTGCTACCCACATACATCCTGGAGCAATGAGAAAGTGACCAGGGCAGCAGCCAGACCGAATATGACCCAGCATCCTAAACATTCCACAAAGGTGGGATGGGTGGTCAGGGAGGTGGACCATGGATGCCGGCATCCCTTTCTGGATTACCCATCTTTAGTGTCTTACCGGTAAACACGGACATTCTCACTTTTTAACAATCCAGGTAGCAGAAAGATATAAAATTAAGTTTCCTTTTCCTCTAACATCATTCCAACTCCCCAAAGATAACCTTTACATTTTAAAAGAAGTCCTCCTAGAAAAATTCTATGCATAGAATATATATGTGACTCTGCTTGTGGTTAGTGCCTCTGCTCTTCTGCTTTCCACCATAAGCACAAATAGGATTACGAACATGCTGAACACATCACTCTAAAACGTCCTCCTTGTCATCAGCTAATCATTCTATGATAGCACCAATGGGAGCAAGGCCAGACCTTCAGGGGTGAAATCTTGGCTGGGCATTCATTTTATGAGTGAGGTTTGGCAAGTTCCTTAATATGTCCATGCCCCCTACATGTGGAGAGGCATCTCCAGAAACATTATGGAAAATACATTTACTTTGCTTTACAGAAGTCGTATTGTTGGCCAGTGTAGTATGGTGTATTTGTTCAGATTGTATGTATATACACACACACATACTTAAATATGTGATAGCTGCTATGTGTACCTATCTCAATTTGGTACAGGTTTAAAAGCAAAGCCACAGTCACTGTGGTTCAAGGGCTCCTTTCAAGGGCCCTCCTTCCCAGGGCTGGAGGCCTGATTCCCACAGCCACCATCTCCAGTGCCCAAGGACATCCTCCTTGTGAGTGAACTCTGCTGCTTCTGTCTCCCAAGACTCAGCTCAAAGAGCTCCTAACCCCCAAGCATCCCTCCCTTCCCAGCAGTTGGGCAAAGGTGGTCCATGGACACACCTCTGTTATGTCACTGACAGTCCCATGACATACAATCCCTTTCCTGTATCCTCTGCACGTCTGCATCCTCTCCTAGGAGGCAGGGACTCTGGCTTATTTATCTTTATGATCCCAGTGAAAGTGCTCAGTGTTTGAAACAGAATGCACATTCTGAGAGAGTTGAACGAATGAATGAATAAATAAATAAAGTCTAGACACCTCAGGCTTAACATGCTCAAAACAGAACTCTAGACTCCCCACACTCTGCTCCCCACCCTGTAAACAGCCCCCCACCATCCATTCATCCAAGCCAAGAACTTTAGATTTCTCTTTCCTTACACTCCACATCAATGCAGCCCAATACTGCAACTACAAAATAGACCCCAGTGCCACCCCTTCCTCCCCCCCCCCGCCTCACCATCACCGAGTTCAGAGCCACAGCCCTCTGTCACTTTTGTCATGCAATAGCTTCCTAACCTGTCCCCCTGCCTCCTCTCTCATCCCACCTGTAGTCCGGCCTTCACTCTGAAACCAGAGCAATCTTCCTCCTAAGCCAAGTGTGCATCTTTCTTGCCTGCTTAAAGCCCCCTGTCCAGGGACTTTCCGTGGCCCTTACTCTAGACTAAAGCAGTGTTTTTCAACCATTTTTTAATCTCATAGCACACTTGAACCTATATGTAAACTTCTGTGGCATATTTAAATTATGTTGATCAAAGAAAAGAGTAAAAGGGTAGTGCCTGTGGCTCAAAGGAGTAGGGTGCCGGCCTCGTATACTGGAGGTGGCGGGTTCAAACCCAGCTCTGGCCAAAAACTGCAAAAAAAAAAAAAAGAAGAAGAAGAAGAAGAATACACTTACTGGGCTTTGAACTTCTTGTGAAAATGATTTAATTAATAATCTTTAAAATGTTTGTGATATACTGTTTGAAAATCACTGCTTTAGAGCCCAAATGTCTTGCCATAGGCTACAGGCCAGCTAACCTGGATCTTACACATCAGTCTTTCTGTACGCCCATCACTCTCTGGCAGACCCCCAGCCCCTCCAAAGTGGCTTGAGCATGCCAAGCCCTCTCCTCCCTCTGGAATGGTCCTCCTCACCTCATCTGCACCCTTCTCTTCTTCTGGGACTCAGAGTGAATTCCATCCCTCTGAAGGCCTTCCTGGTGACTCTCCCCGAGCCACTTACTGGCACTCTGTCTTATTCATTTCACTCACTACTTTATTTTTTGTCCCTGTCTTGCCCCACCAGAACGTCAGCCTGAGGAAGCAGAGGCCTTTCTTGTCCTGTTCACTGCTGTAACCCCTGTGCCTAGAAGGGCCTGGCATGTAGCAGCTACTCTGCCAGTATCCGTGGGACAAAGGGCTGCCTGGCAACCTCTTTCTGCCGTTTTCCTAGAGGAGCAGGGCAGTGAGTTCAAAGAGTGGCAATACCAGGACTGCCAGCCTGAAGGAAGCTGATGGTGAAGAACCTTTGACAGGATGGTTTGTTACTTTTCCTATCTATGCAAGGGAGGTTAAAAGAGCGGGGAAGCCCTTTCGAAGAATAGAAACGTGTTAGAACCCCAATCGCCACTCAGAAGGCATTGTGAATCCTTAATGCTTTGAGATGATTAAGAGAGTGGAGGAAAATGTGCCTACATAATCCTCATGTCTGAAACAGTACTCTTAAGCTTCATAGTATTGATTGTTAACAACTAATTAAGAAATCTTGATGTTATTCAAGATAGATATAATCAAAATGGAGTCTGAGGGAGTTTAGATATCTGTAATAAGCTTCAAGTCAAAAACTAAGAAAACATGTCCCTGATAAGACAGTCTTCCTGAAGAAAACCAGGAACATTCAAACCCATGTGTTCTCAAATCATTCAAAATTGTTCCACTGCCACTAAAAAAAAAAAAAAAAAAAATCACCCATCTGTGGTTACATGTGGAATTATTCATAGCCCCAAAATTTGGTGGTAGTATCAAGTAAGGCTGGGGCGCCATTTGGGTTTGCAAATTGCTGAACTCCTCTTAAAATCCTTATTCAAGCAGTTGTGATCAGTGAGTGCCTCAGTAATACTGGGCCATGCTTGGATGAGAGGATGGTCCTGAAAAGTGCTGTGTCATAAAGACATTCTGAGCACCATATCTTCTCTGGTATTTGGGAAATAACCAAAATCTGAGCTCTAGCTGGGTAACTGTCAATACCTGTTTGGAAACAATAAGATAAAATACTATCAAGGTCATTATTACAAAACAACACACTTAGGGGTTCCCTACCATTTTCCGCCCTAATATACTTGAAGAATATCCCCTGACTCTAACAGTGGCTCACCCTGGGGACGGGAAAGGGAAGAAGAGAACTCAACCTTGAGGGGGTGTGGGACAGAAATGTGGTCTGAAAAATCCCCCAGGTGATTCTTGATCAAGGACCCCCTCTTTTCCACCAGAGAATCACTATAGTCATCATTTATTGAATTTACACTTTAAAAAGTGGTTCTGAGAGAAGGCAAATCTGATTCCTTGGAGCTTGGGGTAGGTAGCAGGGACTTGGCTGTAAAGGTGCACAGTGGATACCCTTCTGATATCCAGTGCTGATTAATGGTGATGGTTGCACAACGATATTTTTCTAAAACTCGTCCAACTATATACTTTAAATGGGTGTATTTATGGTATGAAAATTATGCCTCAACAAAGCTGCTAAAAAAATGGATCAACCCAATCCATATACGCAGATACAGTGTCCAGCCACACTTATGTTATCCACCCAACTTCTCCAGCATCCCATCTGTTATCTCAGTGAATGGGGTCATAGCCACCCAGGTGCCTGGGTGTCTGCCATCCTTAGTCTCTCTCCATCTACATCTCACCTACACCTCACCTACACCTGACCAGTTCTACCTCTTTAATATCTCTGGAATCTGTTCACTTCTCCCCATCCTTGATACCACTATCTAGTTCTCCTGTCCCAGTTTCTCCTGAAAGGTTATGCTCACCTCCCAATGATGGCCTTGCCCTCACCTCCCTATGCATTTCCCCCCCTACCTCAAGGATAAAATACGTGTTCCTCAGCAAGACACAGTTTACAAGACCTCCCACAACCTTGCATCTATTTATTTTCCCAGCCTTTATCTCTTGGCAGAACCAACTCTAAACCAAATTGACCTACTTACCTTTATCTACTCCCTGAAACAAGATAAGCTTCCTTCTCTCCTACCCATTGCCTTCTTCCCACCCACAATCAACACTAGGGCACAGACCCTTGCTTCCCAGTAGTGCCTCTACTCCTTCAGTAACAACATTGCCTTTTACTTGGGCGTATTGCCAGGCAAAGACCTCATACCTCCCTTGCAGCTATGTGAAACAATGTGATACAATCTTGTCCATGAGAAAAGTGTGGCATATCGGAGGTTCTCCTTAAAAGATGAGGCCCTTTCTTTCTTCCCTCCTACTTTTATGCTGCCTGGAATGAGCCTGCCATAGCAGGAGCTCCTGCAGCCGTCTTGGGCCAAGAGGTGATCTGGGGAATTGAAGCTACACATGACAGTGCAACAAGATAGTGGGATCTTGGGTTACTGACACCGGAAAGCCTCAATATCCTCCCTGGACTTTGTTTATTTATGAAAAAAAATAGTTTCTATCTTGTTTCAGCCATCATTTATTTGGGTCTTTGTTATTTGTAGACAGAGACTATCTTAATTTACATAAAAAGCATTTCCAAGCACCATTTTTACAGACTGACCTGCTCTTCTTCTTCTTCTTCTTTTTTTTTTTTTTTTGCAGTTTTGGCCAGGGCTGGACTTGAACCCTCTACCCCTGTTATATGGGGCCAGCACCCTACTCCTTGAACCACAGGTGCCACCCTGACCTGCTCTTCTATTTACTCAATTCTTCTTGTTTTTGCTGTAACACCCAGCTGAGGTGCCACCTACTGTGGGAAGCCCTTCTGGCCTTCCAAAGGCAGGTTAGATGCCCCTCTGGCTTCTATAGCTCCTGGCCCTTCTTCCCATCATGCGCTGTGATGAATTGATCCATTCACGTTTTGCCACCATCACTAGATTCTCCACAAGAAAGGACCTTACTCACTTTCCTTTGTAAGCCTAACATCAGGCGTTGGGTCTGGCATAATGGGTTCTCAGGTTGTTTTCTGGGTAAGAAAACGTTTAGTAGTCAAGTCATTAACCCATGATGGAACAAACACATGGCAGCTTTGAAAGAGAACCGAATGAGAAATTATTTAAATTTTATATCAAGTTTACTTCTCTGGAGAGATCTGTACATGATAGGTCTGGATAGATTACATACATCAATAATTGTCACATAAACAATCAAATTTCACTTTCAATATTAAGAAACATGAGCCATGCTCTTAAGTTTGTAACAGGTTGCATAAATCAAAATCTTTCAAGCAACGTACCTAAGGACATACTAAAAAGGTACTGGTCAAAAGGAGAAAAGTATAAAGAAAATGAGAAATAGGCTGAGGCGTGCTGGCTCATGCTTATAACCCTAGCACTGGGGGAGGCTGCGGGGGTAGATTGCCTGAGCTCACAGGTTCAAGACCAGCCTGAGCAAGAGTGAGACCTTGTCTCAACAAAATAGCTGGGCATCATGGCTGGTGCTAATAGTCCCAGCTACTCTGAAGGCTGAGGCAAGAGAATCGCTTGAGTCCAAGAGTCAAGGTTGCTGTGAGCTATGATTCCACGGCACTCTACCAGGGGTGACAAAGTGAGACTCTGTCTAAAAAAAAAAAAAAAGAAAAAGAAAGAAAGAAAGATGAAAAGCGAAAATAAGTGACAGTGACTGCCCTATGAAAACAACCTGAATAAACCCAGAATAAATGTTCAGACGAGTAAGTGTATTGATTTAAAATAGATTTCTGCCTAGTTACAGATGCCACCTACCTGAAGACACATTAGGCACGAAAATCTCAGTATGCCCCACTGGAGTTTAAAACCTTGTATGTGGTTTCATAATCCAACGAGCTTTGGGAACCAAAATGGAAATTCAAAACCTTCAAGACCACTTCAATCTATGGTGAAGGATTAAAAATAAAGGCAATTATGAAATAAAGCTGAAGGCTGAATCAGTCAGGTTGGAGAGATGCAAAAACACCCAAATTAGTGTGGAAAAGACACAAATTCTGAGAATTAAAAATAGCTTCAAACTTGTTCTGTGTACCACTACAACAGTTTAAAAGCCACAGACATCACGATGATCCTTACAGTAAGAGTGATTTCACTTGGAAGTATCCATTGAGAGTGACTTGCAATCAGATCACGTGGGGGAGAAGTTTCCCTTCTTTACAGAATTTCAGCTTCAGTGTCAACAGCATGAGCGCATGCCTCAGGCGTGGGACACTGTGATATTTTAATTTGCCTAACCTCAGATGAAATCATGGAAGGCATCACAGCAGGGAACTGAACCCCAGGGAGGCTATTAGCAATTTAGCATCTCATTTCATGTGGGAAGTGAATGCCACGTACCCATGTACTCAAGCACCCATGATGGTGCTCAGTGCCACCTTGGGTTTCATATTTTCAATTTACTCACCGGGATCATCGGATTGCTTTCCCTCCTTCCCCCAACCCCTTCACTCCTGGGACTCTCCAAGCAGCAGGGATCTCTCAGGGAGCTTGACAAGAGAGTGTGCAAAAAGATGACTAGCAGCCCTATTTGCTGAAAACACAGGGAAGCCATTAAAGCTCTAATATTGCCCATTCAGAGGCTCAGAGGGAACAATATTGACATCTAGACTGGAGGTTGAAAGATTCCTTCGTTCTCAGGGTATTTGCCTCGGGTGTTAGGAATTTACCCAACACCTGCCCAAGGCCCTTTTGAACTGAAAAATGCCAGTTTTAAAAACCAGGAGAGATTTGAGTCAGTTCAAAGTCTATATTTCATGAAAGTGCTAAAGTGGCATCTTGAATCTTCCTGGTTTGGGGCTATGATTGTTACTGCTATCAAACTCATGAACAACCAGAAATTCCAACACACCTCACTTATAATATTTGGACTACGTAGGAGAAAATGCTTGGGAATTAGAAAGAACTTTGACATACTACCCACATGTAAGTGCCATGGGCATATATTTTCAAAGAAATATTCTCTACCCACTAAGTCAATGAAAAAAAAAATTGGGGGTTTGATGCCCGTAGCTCAGTGGTTAGGGCGCCAGCTGTGAGCTGTGACACCCAGGCACTCTACCAAGGGTGACATAGTAATACTGTCTCAAAAAAAAAAAAATCTGGGCCAGGCACAGTGGCACATGCCTGTAATCCTAGCATTCTGGGAGTTCAAAGTGAATGGATTTCTTGAGCTCAAGAGTTTGAGACCAGCCTGAGCAGGAGCCAGACATTGTCTCTAAAAATAGAGGGGTGTTGCAGCAGGTGCCTGTAGTCCCAGCTACTTGGG
>CAUYQV010056602.1:0-35711 GCA_963574575.1 Galagoides demidoff | reverse complement strand
GCATCACAGCTCATAGCAACCTCCAACTCCTGGGCTCAAGCGAGTCTCCTGCCTCCGCCTCCCAAGTAGCTGGGACCACAGGTGCCCGCCACAAGGCCCGGCCATTTTTTGGTTGCAGCCATCATTGTTGTTTGGTGGGCCGGGCTGGGGATTCAAACCCGCCACCTTAGGTGTGCGTGGCTGGCACCTTAGCCGATTGAGCCACAGGCGCTGAGCTGAGCCATCTACTTGATATGTAAGCCTCACGAAGATAGTACCCCTATCTCCCAGTTTCTGTGGGGGATAGGTACTTAAATTCCGTGGGTGACTTTTCTCTGAGTTACAAAACTACTTTCTGTCATAAGAATATGAGAAATTTGTTTTTCCCCCGGATAAAGGTGATTAATGATTAGTAACACAGGTAGTCCCCAATTACCAGGTACATCTAGAATAAATTATGTGTGACAACAGATGTTGTCAAGTCTTTGTACCTGAGAATTAGTTATTGTCTATTTTGACATGTGTGTAATGGGTCCTTTCTGCTTGGCTGTATGAAAGGATGAGATTTCTTTCTGCCTTTGCACTCAGTGCATTGCTTGCGAGAGCCACACTTTCTGGTTCCAGGCTTATCTAATAACTACAAAGCTTTCTTTCTTTCTCTGAAACCTTTGTGGAGCAGTTGTCTGAGTTGGAAGATTTTGTTTTTAATTACATTTCCCCAATACTCAGACCCTTCAGAAAGAACCAACATTGCTACCATCCTTATTTCGAAATTCTAGTTGCTAGAATTTTGAGACAATAACTTCAATTGTTTAAGCCACTCAATGAGGTATGACAGCTTTAGTAAATCAATAGAGATGCTGATAGAAACCCATGTGTTTAAGGGTTACAGATACTTTTTAAGAACTTAATTCCAGTGTGTTGCAGTTTGTTAGAATTCTTTCAAGCTTGTTTTCTTGTAAGGACACATTTCTAAGATTTCATGAAAGTAGAGAAAGTCAACAATATAGAATCTGGTATTTCAAGGCTTCATGAGCATAATACTGCCATAATACTCACACCTTTTCCTGTTGTTAGACCACCTCACATGTTTCATCTACTCTGGTAGGAGTCAGTGTCTCAGAATCATGCCATTGACCTTCACAAAGGAATTCTCTACTCCAATCTTCACATGTTCATATTATTATAGGCCAGACCCAAGATATCGAAACCCAAAGTCAATTAATAGACTTCCAATTAGGAAGACTTTATTAAAGAAAAGACCAAATGGCTGGCTGTTCCCCCAATATGGAGAGCAACCACGACCACCAATAGAGTTCAGCTTATATAATGTGGGCTGATGCAATCTTGGGTGAGTTTGCGGGATCATAAGATTGCAAGGCAGGTATTGTTTAAGTGCTTACAGGGTATACAATAAAAATAATCACAGACATCCAGTCACATTGGTTTTAGACATTCTTTCTGACAATATCTTTCTAGCTACCATGTCTGGATGGGCCTCTCAGTATGGTGGGGGTCACGGAGGGTAGATTGGGGAAGTGCAGGCTAGTTATTGCAGTTCAGACTTTTTCAGCACCATGACCTCTGCCTCCCCTTTTTTTTCTTTCTGTCTCCTTTAATATTTCATTAAATAGTAAGCAGTTTATTATGATTTCTTACACACTTATACTATACTTAATGTATAGTAATGTCTAATGCTTCCTACCGTTTATAATTTATTAATCTTTTTGTTATCTATTTTATCTACTCCTAAACTATTGTTAAGCCTTAGTAACTGTGACGCAGTCTCCCTCCCCCCTCCTGCTACTGATTGTGTCTTGCTGATTTAGCAAGAATTGAAGGGTGAAGCAAAAGGTAGGCAACAAAGGGGGTGAGAGTGACAGGACTTTTATCTCATCTCAATATTTCTGTTTGAGCTTTACACCATTCTAGAACTTGTTTTGATCTAAGCCCCAATTTAATGTCCTTACATTGTTATGACAAAAGAATGATCAGTTAAAAGAGGGAGTTTTCAATTTTTTTTCCAGTAACCAATCAGAAATGTTCTGTGAATCCTATCATATATGAAAGTAACTCTATCTTGTTAATATAGCTAGCACCTACCCTACAAAGGCAAAGAGAATATCTAACTCTTTCCAAAAAGATGTGAATGTTTTCTGGAAAACTAATAAATCAAAGCTTGGTCTACACTATTTTGTATGGTCTGTGATTTGTTACTCTCCAGCACCTCTAGGTGAGTAGAGATGGCACCTTTTAGTTTCCATCCATTATAGGGGATGCCAGAATAAAAGAATGTCAGAGATGTGGCTCAGACTTCCCACATATTTTCACTGTTAAATCAATTTTTACTGTGAGCAACAACATGGAAAGGAACCCAGGCAATTCTGCACCTGCTCTAGCTCCCCAGTCCCTGGGAAAGTGTGTGCAGTGGACAAGGCACTGATAACACCAGCAGAGGGCACACCACTGGGCATTGGTTTGTATTTCATCATCAGAACAAAGAGCTGGCCCTATTCTGTTCCTTTGCTGGCATTATAATTCATGCTAAAGGATGATGTCAAATAAATCCAAACTTGGACAGAGCCAGAAAGGTACTGTATTCAGAAGAATGAGTACACCAATAGAGGGAACACACTGATCTCAGAAATCTCTGAATGTCCCCAGATCAAATGAAAAACAGCTTTTGTTTTATGTGATAAGGAGGAGTAATAAATATGAGGGGCAATTAAATATTTCCCAGCTGGGAAAACGGTCAGTGGATGTGGCAGGAAAAGAGTCTTACTGTAGTCAGCCAGTTCCCAGGATAAGCTGATAAGGGAGAGCATACTTCACTTTTTTAACTCTTGCTCAGACTTTTGGGTAAAAAGAATTTAGGAACCTAAAGATAGAAGAGATGCCTGATTAAAGGTTGAGGCTGACAAAGTAGAGGGTAAGAAATGGGAAATTATGAACTTTTGATCATTGCGGATGAATACATTCTTCATTTCAGGAAATGTAATTCCTCTACAATGAACTGAACCATACTGGACAAGGGCTACCTGGTAGTTTTGTGGGCCAAACAAAGTTTTATTAACACCAGCTGTTCCAACTACCCGACCTTTTCCCCAGTGGGAAAGCTTTTTCTTTAACACTTTACTAATGAACTTCACGGGGGAGTGATTTATGAAGTCCTCAACACTTGTAAACCAGTAAAACTGGAAAGTTTCAAAATCAGTCTTTGGGGTAACATCTGGCAAAATGTACTACAAAAGTATAAAAGACAAAAAGGGGCATAATGGGTATTGAAAACTAAAAAAGAGGGAGGAAAAGAAGGAGAGAAAGGGATGATAAATTACCTCTTCAGTACAATGTACACTATGTGAGAGATGGATACACCGAATGTCCTAACGTCACCACTATACAACTCACAATGCAACAAAAACATTTGCACCCCCTAAATCTATCAAAATAAAATTTTCAAAGAGCTTTGAATCTATGTACACAAAAAACAACAAACAAAAAGTTCACTTGTTTAATATTGATTAATAGTTATTCATGTACAGTCGTGTGTTACATGAAGAAGTTTTGGTCAACGATGAAAGAATAAGATTATAATGAATCTGCTGTATAGAGCTGTATCATTTTTATCTTTAATACCATGTTTTTACTGTAGTTTTTCTATGTTTAGATACACAAATCTTTGCCATTATGTTACGATTGCCTACAGTATTGAGTAGAGTAAATGTAGTACAGGTCTACAGTCAAGGAGAAATAGGCCATATCATATAGCCCAGGTATACTGGAAGGTATACCTCCCAGGTATACTTAGGAGGCTTTACCTTTTAGGCTAGTGTAAGTGTACTCTATGACGTTACCATTATGGTACAAACACCAAAAGATGCATTTCTCAGACTGTATCCCCACCATCAAGTGATGCATGACTGCATATTACCCTTCATTATACTTTATCTTCCATGTTTCTTAAAGTTATTTTATTTTACTATTGTTTTGGAGACAGAGTCTCACTATGTTGCCCTTCATAGAGTGCCATGGGGTCATAGCTCCCAGTCACTTCAAACTCTTGGGGTCAAGTGGTCCTCTTCCTCAGCCTCCCAGGTAGCTGCGACTACAGGCACTTGCCACAACGCCTGGCTATTATTCAGGCTGGTCTCAAATCTGTGAGCTCAGGCAATCCACCTGCCTCCATATTCCAGAACACTAGGATTACAGGCATGAGTCACCATGTCTGGTCACTTAAGTTTATTTTAAAACTGAGTGCATTTAGTAAATTGAAGCACCATAAGAAAACAAAATATAAAGTTTTTAAAGAAATAATTTTTCTCTTGAGAATAGTTGCTAAATGAAGTTTTAAATGATATATGATTTTAGGTATAATCATGGTTATAATCTGAAGGTTTGTGTTTCCTCAAAATTTATATGTTGAAATCCGAATCCTCAAGGTTTAGCAGGTGGTATTAGCAGGTGGACACTTTTGTGAAGTAATTAAATCATGAGGGCAGAGTCCTCATGAAACAAATTAATTCCCTTAGAAAAGAGGCTCAGGGGAGCTCTTTGCCAGTTCCCCCTTGTGAGCACACAAGGAAAAGGTGCTGTATTCTGAATCAGGAGGTGAACTCACACCAAACGGTGACTCCACTGGCGTAGTAACTTGGTCTTGGACTTCCCAGACTCCTAAAGTGTACAAAATAATTACTGTTGGTGTAACCTCCTCAGTTTAAGGTGTTTTGTTATAGCAGCCTGAGCTGGACTGAGACAACAATGTAAAATTTATTTATAGGTGGTTTTATGGATCCATTTTAATTATTTAATATGACTATAATTAGTTATATTTGAAGTATAAAAGATAAAATTAAATAGTTATACTAGTAAGAAAATGAAGTACAATATAAAATTTATTAATGCAAACAGCAATAATCCATATGGTTAGGGGTTTCTATGGGACCTATTTGCTGGTTGGAAAAGCCTCTCATTTTTTATAGAATATCAGTATACAAGATGCAAGAGTATTTGGAAGATTGCTTACATGGGATAATTTATATTTTTATTATTATATTTACAGGGAATATATTTGAAAAAATACAGGTGGCATTGTAAGCAAATAAACTACCTTTGATTCTTAAGTTAGGATGATATAATCATCTTCTCTGTTATTTACACACAAAAATACCATTGATTTGAATTGTTGTGACGTTTCTCATTGTCTTTAAATTAACTTTTACTTCACCTTGCTGTAATTCTTCTATATAGAAATCTTATTATATAACATAAAGCAGATATTAAAATATAAGACTATTTGATACAGTTAATCAAGTAATCACATAATTATTTTTCCCCTCCAGAAAAAGTAACATCATGAAATCAGCACTGATTTGCACTAAACGCAGAATCAGATTTTTGGGTTGGGGCTTGTCTTCCATACTAGAAACAGTGGAGTCACATTCTGGAACATGTCTCTTTTCCTGAGGCCTTGCCATAGAGCCGTAATGTAGACAACTGAAAGGTGCTGATAAAGTGTTGATGTTTTCTAAAACATCTTGTCACCTATTTCTATCAGCTTGCATTCATTTCTGAGACTAAGAATGCTGTGTCGGGCAAGAATACTACAGGGATTTAAAAGGAGAGAAATAAAAACAATTATGTAATCACTGCTCTGTGATTCAGTGGTGAACCCGTGAGACAATGTTAAGCAAACTATTTTATTTTTCAGTTTCTTGGTCTCCATATTAGTAAAGAAGAGTTAACACCAGTACTCATAACACATTTGTGAGAAGTAGATCATTTCTCCTCAGAAAAGGAACCTAGCCAGTCCTTACTCTGACCTCAACATATGAGCTAATCAGGAGACACTCAAAAGCCATCATTATACTTGCAAATAAAAGGAAAGGAGACCCAGCTACTCCAGAGGCTGAGGCAAAAGAATCGCCTAAGCCCAAGAGCTGGAGGTTGCTGTGAGCTGTGACGCCATGGCACTCTACCGAGGGCAATAAAATGAGACTTTGTCTCTCTAAACAACAACAAAAAAACCCAAAAGGAAAGGACCATTATGTAATATAGCTGGTTCTGGTCTATGTTAAATATTTAGAAATCTGTAGGGTCAAATGTGTTTCAAATTAAGAAACTTTGGATATAAAAAGCTAATTTGATGCATGTACTGTATATTGATTATTATAATCAACCAGTTTGAAAACTCGGGGGTCAAAGCACAAGGTCAAGTTGTGCACGTAACGGATAGAAATGAATACTAGGAACAGACATAAGTCAGTGCAAATAAATAAATAAACCTGGGAATAAACCAAAGAGAGTGCCATATGGTTTAAAGGAGAAGGGAAATGTAGGGGACTCCAGAAACAGAAATAAGGCCGGGAATGCTATGAGGGAGGAGGGGAGCATGAAGGCGTTCGCTCAGGGAAGAAGGGATTGTTCTATGTCGAGAACAATGAGAAGGAAACCGAGATTCCCTGGAAGCACATTTTTCCCTAACAGTGTTGTCAAGGCTTGCCTTGATTTCTGGTGCAGCTGTGCTATAAATTTTTAAATTTGATTTATAGTTATAGTTATGACAAATACCATAATATGGAGATATGGCAGTTTATTATATATTTATATGAAAGACAACATTCACCTGATCCTACAGAATGGGAAAAAAAAAAGGAATGGCACCTTAAATCATTCATTAAACAAACTCAGATCATTTTAAATGTCTGATATTTTCACTGATAGGCAGCAAATCATGTACAAAATTTAGAAACTGAAAATCAAGTGTTCTATGTGGTTTGTGGAAGTGAACGTTTTAGATTCTGTTTTTAATTCTATTTAGTGATTAAATATTATGCAATAAAATCAAGATCTTGCAGTTTTTGGCCGAGGCTGGGTTTGAACCCACCACCTCCAGCATATGGGACCAGTGCCCTACTCCTTTGAGCCACAGGCGCTGCCCAAAAATCAAGATCTTTATTACTGTGGGAACACCAGTAAAGGATACAGTCCAAGCTGAGTAGATGAACACATGCATACACGTTGACTTGCGTTTTTCTAGCATGTTACCAATTTTCCTTTTTGAAAGTAATTGATAAATTCTATCACAAATCTGATTGCATCTTTTTGTATTTTACTATTTTTTTCAGAATTATTTCCCTTTTCTACCATTTACAATTCTCACAACAGCTCTTTAGTTGTAAGCTATATGTAACATATGTGCCTATCATTCTAAGCATCAATACAGAACCACATGGAAATGAGCAACATTGAGAGATATTTTCTAAAATAGACAGTTCTGACCTCAGAATCTGGAAGAGGAAGCACTTAACCTTTAAACTTTGTCAATGTCATTGAAAAGAACATCATTTTGATTTATGAAATAAAATTTGACCTTAGCTTATGTATCACATATATCACAAAGATCTCATCCTGAGGATTATGGGAAATTTATACAAAGATCTGTCATTATTCAATGTGAATAAAAGGTAATAACATTGACATTTGATCCCATAGAAGAAAAATTAGTGTCCCTTTTTATCCTTTTTTTTTTTGTATAAGTTTATTTCTTGTACTTTGTAATTGGCTCGCATTGTTTTCTTTACTGCAAGAGTCATTTTTCTGGTTAATAATCTCATGCTAATTAACCACTTGAAAATTTTAATTGCTTTCCAATGTTTAACTCAGCAAACTTTCTATGTACAAATACATGCACCAAAGACAAGTCAAAACTGAGTTAAGAATAGTAGACCAATAACAATATGCTTACATTATTATAAAATTTCCCAGGAGTCTACTTCTAAAAAGATTGGGTTTAGGACACACTATTCCACAATATGGTACCCTGGACCATCCTTATTGTGAAGAAACAGAGATGCCCTATTACCCGCAACAGGCTGGCTAAATCTCACCTGCTTATTACCACTTGATTATATTCCTTTGTCCAATCATACCTCCCCACAATTGCCTACTTGTCATCAAAACTAAACACAAAAATATATAGTATTCCTTGGTGTCTTTGATTTCTTTGAAAATATTTCTGAAGGCTCCTGTACCATATAAACATTATATTAAATAAATTTGTAGGTTTTTCTCTTGCTTATGTCTTTAATGACAGATCTATTAGCCATGAACCTTGTGGTGAGAGAGGAAACCATATTACTTTTTCACCCTACCCATTGACTTTTTTAAATGAAAAATATGTGATCCTGTGAATATTGCTCACCATATGCTGCAGTGTGCACTGAGGAAAGTGATTTTTAGTAAATCGCCAATTCAATAATTTATATAAGACAAAGAAGTTTATGGTTTAAATTTACTACATGAAATTTTATAACTGTATTTGAGTAAAAAAAACCCCACATTTTTCATAACAAATTAAGTTTAATAACTAAGCCATTGCTAAGTTATTATGAATTGAAAATTATTGAATCCTTGCTAGTGAAGAACTTTTTTAAAGAAATTAAGTATATATCAGAATGTGAAATTAAGTAAAAAAAAATTTAGGAGACTTTCAAGGACTCAGTAATTGTTTTATGTATGTATTTTTATGCTATCCAATTTTAATTCTCAAACATCAATATTATTAATTTCCTTATAAATTAGATTAGAATGAAAAGAGTCACACAATCTGTTCAATACCAAAGAGCCAATGAAAGAAATAGTCCAAGTTGAGTTGATTATCACACGCAGACACAGTTCATATTTTCTAACAGGTTACTAATTTTCCTTTTTGAAAGTAATTGATATATTCTATCACACATCGGACTGTATCATTTTTATATTTCTATTATTTTTTTCAGATTTCCCTTTCCTACGCTTTATCGTTCTTACCACTGATCTTTTGTTATGTATTCTGTCTATAAAATCTGGTTTCTGTTCCAAGGTCCAGCCAAACTCGGCAACAAGCCCTCATTAATGAGCATCTAGACAGAACCTTGAACAGACTTGTGTTTTCCTCGGGCATTTGGTAGTAAAGCACACACTTCGTTGACTACCTAAACATTAACAATTCCCAACTGAGTCTTCCCTGCGGCAGTGCCTACCCCATCCTTTTGTAGATGGGAAAGGACAATTATGAAATTTCTCCCCTCCCTTGTAGGGCACCAAGATGGACATGAGGCCTGATTCAGACTGATTCAATTCAAAGTGAATGTCCTGGAAGTTCCTGAAAACTAGTAAGTGAAAAGATGGAAAGAATGGAGAGCTGAGATCAGCCTTTCCTACCATAGGATATTGTTTTGGGAGTACTTGTAGCTGAAAAGCCTTCCTAGACATCAGAGGAAGAACCGTAATTTAACAGAAAAACGGACTTTGAAAAATACCAACATTATCATTATTAACTGATTGTAATAACCCTGAAATCCTCTATCCATACATTTTTGGTATGTAGTACAAGTAAATAAAATGTATTTTTCAAGAGCTTCTAGAGACATGTTCTATTATTTCAGCCAGAAGCATCCAAACTGACCAAAGACCTTGAAATAATCAGTTATTGCAATGATTTGTGGCTCTGTCTGCTTGACCTCTCTGTTATCCATTGATTGCATTAAAACACGGGAAACATTGTATGATTTTTCAGTTATTTAGGGCTGACTACCCTGAATGCTTTACATAAATGCTAAGAACCCCCCTAAATTTCTATGTGCAAATATAATCTTAGGAAGGAATTGGCTCAAAACACTATACCCCAAGATATGCCCTCGGCATACTGAGTATTTTAAACTGAAGAAAATTGAGAAGAGCACGGAAACAGGATGTCCATTCTTTGACTTTCTCCCTCCCTCATTCCCTGAAGACCCTCTTGTGACAGGCAGCCTTCCCTATATCCAGAGGGAAGTCATATCACCCAAAGAGGCCAACAAGAATCTGAACTGGCCTTGCTCAACCTTGATATTAGATCACGCTTTTTTTTTTTGGCTCATCTTCTACATGACTGTCTGTTCTTCATCAACTCTAGCATAAAACTACACAGTGGTCTCTGGGTCTTTAGATCTTCCTTTCTGAAACCTCTTATGTAAAACTTTGGAGAAATAAATTTGTTCTGCTTTTCTCATGTCAATCTACTTTTTATTATAGTGTGTCATCTATGAACATGGTCAGGAGTGAAAATAAGATAATACTCTCTGTAACCTACAAAGGAATGTTGAAGATTCAAATATGAGGATGTATTAAATCTGGTTTTGATGCCTGTATATATTACATCCATTCTACTATTACTACTTATTTTGATTATTGAAAGTTGTGAAAAATAATCTTTAAAATCTTTTTTCTAGTACTTATTTTCTACCTGTTGTAAAACTTCATAGCTCTGTTCATGATCACACAGTTTATATGGGCAGATGTTTTAGTACATTTCATCATCACATAAACAAATAAGTTAAAATCCCTCTTTTCTAATCTTGCCAATGCTAAATGTGTCTTAATTGTCCTAATGTTAATGCATTTCCCAATTGAATCTGATTTCTCATGCTTCCTTCCAAGATTTCCAAGGGAACAACAACACACAATTATATCTTTGTTACATTGTATGCTTCAGTTTAGTTTTCCTTGTCTTAATTTTTCAAAGAATTCTGCTACACTTTTGAACAACCATGATAAATACATGACTTACAAAAGTAAATATAGGCAGCTGCTTCAACCACATCACAAAAATGGTTGAAAAAACTTCTTTGGCTGGAACTTGAGAAAACATGAATTTTTTAAGGCTATGGAAGATAGTCTGAAGACTTTAAAGAAAAGTCTAAAAACCTTTCTTTAAATTAGTACAGAAAGATTTCTCAATCACTAGAGCAAATTTATCTTCAAGATGGTCTGGAATGATAAGTTTGATAATGCCAAAACCACTTCAGTCATATAATAAACCCCACTGGAAAGTGGTAAAGAATAAACTCCCCAGGTAAGTTGAGAGTCTTTTGTATCCTGATGGAATTCTAGTCAACTGTCCAATCTTACCAATCATCTCACACTTTGAAATCCATTAGATAATATTCGATAAGTGCTGGAAATTTCATTATGAAAGATATTTGTTGTGTAATAATAAACATTTAGAGAGAATCCTTTATTGTTGATCTATCATCATTCTACCAAGCAGTATTTTAAAAATTACTAATACTATTGCAGGCATTTATATTAATGTTAATATCATGTTACTAGAAATATTGAGAGAATTACTGCCAGGTATTGGTTTGCTTTCAATTCTAATTACTCATTAGGAGTTAAACAATTATTTATATTCCCCAAACAGCAATTTTTTTTCCCTAAAAACACAGATCTATACTGTAAATACTTCATTATATTGAACCACCTAAAACACAGGTTATATTATTGGAGTGAAAATGTTCATTTCAAATATACAGATAGATAAATAGGGGGAAAATGATGATTAGATTCGTGGAGTAAATTGCCCAAACTATAAGTGTTAGAACCAGGGTGTTCTAATTATGGAACAAGTCTCATAATTCCAAGGTAGTGCATGTTCTTGATGACACAGCAATATATAGGTCTCTGACAGGTTATATCAGAAAGTTTGAAAATAATAGAAAATAAGAAAAGAATGTTAGGAATTGTGAGATAATCATATAAGTGTCACCCTCCTTTACCTTCATGTGATATCTTTTTTATCATGGTCAGAATTTTCACATATAAATTGTGTGAATCATAAAGTTATTCTGGTTGAAATGTGCATGTATCAAAGCATGTACATATTTTATATTGCTTTCTTATTAATGAGTAGTTAAAATAAATTTAGTTAATACTGGTAATAGATTCAAAAAGGCAAACAGCAGAAATACACATGTATACATAAGATTCCATGACTGAAATGAGGGATGTTGGAAAGGAGTGCAGAGAATACTTACCAACTGATAGCTAATACATCTTTGTAATTGGATACAGAAAATGAAGAGATATGGGCTGTTATTATTATTATTATTTTGAGACAGAGTCTTGCTCTGTCAGCCTGGCTAGTGTAGTGACTTCATCATA
Organism: Galagoides demidoff; assembly: GCA_963574575.1. Lineage (NCBI taxonomy): Eukaryota > Metazoa > Chordata > Mammalia > Primates > Galagidae > Galagoides > Galagoides demidoff. The sequence goes on along the minus strand of CAUYQV010056602.1, from coordinate 23,771 downwards.
ACTCACTGCAACTTCAAACTCCTGAGCTCATGGGAGCCTCCTACCTGGGGCTCCCAGAGATGTAGGATTACAGCCATCGTGTCTAGCCAGAAACAATGATTTTTTTTTTTAAAGTATAGAAACTGTCAAAAAATTTCCATAAACTACAGTGAATTAGACTTTATTTAGTATCTTATTGCTGCTCTTCCAATTACTACACCTTGGTAGCTGAAAATGGTGCAAGTTCATTATCATACAATGCTGGGTTATTTCCATTGGCTAAAGTCATTTTGTCTTCAGGTCTGCTGCCTTCTGGAGTCTTTAGGGGACATGCTGTTCCTTTTCTAACTTCTGGAAACCACCTTGGTTTCTTTGATCGTCTTTCTTCCTCCATCTTCAAAGCCAGCAGCTTTGCATCTTTTTTTTTTTTTAAGCTTTGCATCTTGAAATCTTGACTTTCATAGTCTCAGTGGTGTTTCTGACTCTATCCGTTTCTCTTTTATAAGATTACAATTGCCGTCCCCAGAAAATCCAGTATAGTCTCTCAATAAGGTATTTAACTTAATCTCATCTGAAAGTTCTTTTGTCAGTCATATTCTAGTTACGTATTCATATGTTTTTGAAATTAGGAGATTGATATCTTTACAGAGTTATTTTTTCTACCAAATTGGCCAATAACCTATGTACTCAAGTTATGGAAATAATATTAACACATACACAAAAATGCTTAGGAAGGCCAATCTTCTTTTTCTGCTGAAGATTTTGCTAGTTTTATCACCAAATCTCCAATGTGTTGCCAAAAATTTGGCCCTAGGGAACCTGGGATGGTTAATCACATTATCAGAGCCCAAAGACAGTTTACTCTTTGTTCATCTCTCAGACCAAAATAGAATGATATCTATGTCTTGGGCAATGCTATAGCTGGGAATGGGACATCAAGTGTGGACGATTAATGGGTGCAAAAATAGACCTTATTTAGATAGTTAGATATAACAAACACTATTTGATACCACAACAAACTAACTATAATTAAATATTAGGGTATATTTAAAAATAACTAAAAGATTGTAATTGGAATGTCTCTAACACCAAGAAATAATAAATCCCTGTAGTGACAGATACCTCAATTCCCCTGATTTGATTAATTCACATTGTATGCTGGCATCAAAACGTCACAAGTACTCTATAAAGACATACAACTATATGTACTCAAGGTAACTGAAAATTCAACGAAATTAAAAAATAAAAAGAATTTAAAATTAATAAGAGAAATTATGAAACATTTAAAAGGACAAATTACTCTTTTATAAAATTTGTTGTATACTTAGAAGTTTTTTATTATGTATTAACTTGTCAATTTTCTATTTCATTATAAAAAGACAAATGAAAATATAACCAATTATAGAGATAAGTCTTTCCTTACAAAGTAAAAAGGGATATGTGCTATAATTAATAATAATAATTAATAGTGAAATTAATTAAAAAACAAATAATACATGGAATTTTAAAGAAAACATGCATGAAATGAAATAGTGAGTAACAATTATAACTAAGTAACAAAACTTATGGTAAACACATTAATATTGTGACATTAATCTGGAAACTATCACAGGAATTAAGAGACAAACAAGAAATAGACTACAGAGCTTGAATAAGGACATGAATTCATTTTGTAAAACAATCTCTACACTTTGAACTGATTTGTCATGATATTTAACTTACTCTATTTCCTGTTAGAAATAGGTTCATATTTTATAACATTAAATTTTCCTTTTTTTGTTAATATATTTCCATTCATTTTATCTTAATGAGAAACTTACCCTAATTATGTTGAAAATAAACTGTCAAAACGAAAATGTCAGTGTTTAATGTAAAAGTCAATTATATATTAGAAACTGCTATTATTGCTATTTTAAGATAAACATTTTTGAGCCTATAAAACATAATAAATCAAAAAGGCATAACTTGTAACAAAGAAAAGAATGGCAGTTGATGTAATCAATAGATCACTTGTTCAGCTACCTTCTACTTTTCTTGGGGCCCAATTTTTATATATTTGTAGATGTATATCTAATCAATCCGTGTATCTATCTATCTATCTCTCAATCATCTATCTATCATCTATCTATCTAATTTTCAAAAATTGAAAACTCAACTATGATGCAAAAGAAGAGTTGTCTTATGGCTACTTTGAAATATGAGTGTTCTAGTAACCACATCAAATTTAAATGTATGGATTAAATACTATGGGCATTTGTAATACATATCACTAATGGTAAAAAAAAATATTATGCTTAATCTTTAAAGAAATAAGCAAGGAGAGAAGAAAGAAGAACAAACATGAAGAAAGGGGAGTCTTAGTTATCTATTGCTATTAATAAACTATCTCAAAATTTATGTTCTTAACATAATACATGTATTTATTTTCTTACACGATTCCCCTAGATCATAAAATAGAATTCATCACAGTGGATTTGACCTGGTTCAGAGATTCACGTGACATTACAGTTTCGATTAGCCTACACTACAATTTTCTTAAGGCTCAACTATGGCTACAAGATCTATTTCTTAGATGGCTCACTCGCATGGCTGGCACTTTGTTCCTGGCTATGAATGGAAATACAGTTTCTGTATTTTCAGAAACTGTATAGAGACAGCTTTCCACATGGTTTCTAGAATGTCCTCTCAATGTGTAGACCTCTCCAAAAGAGGATGTTAATAAAATAATGGAGCAACAATTTCTTTGATTAACAATTATCTAACCTTGAAACCTTGATGCAGATGTTCCACAATATGCTAATAATTGTGTAAATAAGTCCTACTTAATATAAAATAGGATTACATAAGAATGTGAATATGTGGGCATGAATAATCTTTCTTGTTGATAGGAAACATAGAAAGAAAAAGTTGAAAAATTATCCCATATCTTCTATAAAATCCAACTTTGGTGTTAATGCTCTAATAGAATTAAGACTGAAGGTTCAGAGGGGTTCCCCAGTATACTGGGTATTGAATGGGCTTCATTTCTTAATCCAATCCAAAACAAATGTTTATGCTGAGGCCTTGGAGCCTGGTATCAGCACACTGTTACACACAGGATTCTCCAACTTCTTATTCTGACTTTGCTGGTAGAAAATATCACTCAAAGTTTTGGGAAAAAATTGAGGGCCTGGATATAAAATATTCTATTTGTGATGATAGTAGATGATACAGGTTTGGACAAGTGAACTTTTTTACCTTTTTACCATGCATGAGGAAGCTCTTGATTCCACACACAAAGAAAGTCTGATAAATTCCATTATATCTAATTCCTGTGTGATCCAGAGAACAAAAACTCGCTTATGGTTGGAACTGAGTTGGCATGACTGGTGGAGTGGGTCACCACATTCAGCTTTTTTTTTTTTTTTTTTTTACCAACTATAGCCCCATTAATTTCAGAATAAGGAACAGAAAGACTTTACTGGAAATTGGTGAATACCTGGTGCATTTAGGGGATGGGGTAGGGTAAAGATGCGAACTGCTACTTATCAATGTTTATATAATCACTACTTTTGGAAATCTCTGTAAATAATGTTGAGTACTGAGAAAGATATTCTTTTAAAATAATGTAAAATATTCCACGGATAAAATTTCATTAAATGCTTCTGACATGCTTCTCTTCCCAGTTGAATCTTCAGAAGGAAGCTATCCTTCTTTACATTTTTACCTATTTAATATTTTCCCTTCTTGTATCCAATTAAATTTTCTGTTCCAAGGAAAGAGTCTTTTGTTGTTGATGTTGCTTACCATTGAAAAGATTCCCTACTACCAATTCCCCCCAGAATGTAGTGGGCATTAGTGCCTTTTCAAAATGTATCTTTCTTAAAGAAATATGGTGGAGAGAAATTTAGTTCTCATAAACATCTTGGTTCTCATAAACAAAGGTCTTCTCCTTCCTTTTTTCTTATGAAGTTAAAATAAAAGTCCCTTGAGGATATTTCAACAGTGGAAACAATTCATGAGGACCATTTCACAAGTTGGGAAGGATTACTTTACACTGTGATCTTCTCTCCAACTCAAATGTAGTGATGAATGAATCTTTCTTTCGCTTGTGTTTGAAAACAGTGGTGTATAAGTACCCGCTATTAAAACACAGAGAAACATTAGAATTCAAAGGTACATGGAAGAGTAGAGAAAACTCTGTACCCTGGTTCCTTGCAATTTGCATGCTACTCTGTTTGAATCGCTCACTGGAAAGGGACATCACTTAAAATTGCTGTTCACACTAAAGGCTCTGGAATCTAGATTAATTTGGGGATGATCATGGGAGAGTTCTTTTTTTCAGACAGTCTTATACATGATGCATATCCAACTACCAGCGTGAAGAATTAATCTGAAAAAAAATAACTCACAGAAGCTAGGGAAATCATTTTGCCTTGCTTTGTTTATTTTTCATATAATTTTAAATTGTATAGGTGCCATGTAATGGATGATCACACTTTTTTATTTAGATGAAGTTACTTAGGCATTCCCTGTCTTCTAGATGCAAGCTTGGGAGACCTGGCACTCGTTTCCTAATATCTTCAAGTATGTCAAATTCACTGTTCTAAAGATGAAGACTTTATTGAAACTTTACATAAAACTTATTCAGCTTTCAGGATCGTCTTTTTTAGGAGAAAGATATTAGTATGCTTTCATTCTTTTTTTATTCACATATGAAATTAGTATTTATTCTCTTCTTACCTTTGATTTCTTTGTTTATTAGCCACTCACTGTAATCACATAAGTTAGAAAACACAAGGCCCTCAACCTAATGTCAGTTTCATTGTACCTGGGTTTTTATCCAGGGTTTGGTGAACCCTGAAGCTCCAAAATGGATAACTTTGAGAGTGGTGCTAGGAAGTTCTAGAAAGAACTAGAATTTCTGTAGCAGGCTAGAGAAGTAAGATCATTATTAAATGGCTGTCACTCTGGGTACAAAGTTTATGATAAAGGTTAAACCGCTAACTACATGTGTTTAAGTCTGTTCAAGAGACTTACCTAATAACAAACCTGACCTGTTTATCCAAATATCAACTGAAATCTCCAAGAAATCAACTGTTATGGTATTATTTGCCCTTACGGATTAGTTTGATAATGATGATCACCATGAAGTTTCTACCATGCTGTTGTTTCATCTATATCTCCCTCTGGCCTAACTTCACTATCCAGAACCTGTCTCTATGGGACTCACCACTTCTGAGTGATTTAATTTCTTGTGTGAATACGAACATTGATGCTATTAAACTTACTCCAGATGCTCTAAAATCATGTCATCTCTGATAAAACAAGTGGAAACATTATATTAAATATAATTTGAAAACATAGAGCAGATGGACGAACTTAGTTTTCAAAAAAAACCCCAAAATTACAGAGAAATATTTTATATAAATTTTTGGAAAGCCTAAAGATATCTATCTCACACTCTTATTCATACACCCCTGCCCTTCAGCCAAACACAGTCTCATCTGTCTTTACATAAACACACACACACAGACACTCACACAGAATGACAACAGAAATGGATGCTTAGAGCATAATCCTGGCTCATGCAGATACTTTAATGTAGATGACTACTGGATAACACTTGGTATCTAATGTTAGTTTTTACAAACTGTGTAAGTGGATATAGTGGGCTCTAGAACTCCTTCAATTCATTTTAGATTTCTGATATCAAAACTGTTGATAATAAATATGTGTTGTCTTAAGTCACCATGTTTGTAGTAATTTCTAAACCAGTGCCAGGAAATTAATGCAAATTGTTAAAGGGCTTCCTCTGGTTAATTACTGTCTCTGAGAGAACGATAAAAAGGGAACTTTGAGACTGCATAAGTGAGTCCAGTTCACCCCTGAAGAAGCAGAACGTTGTAGCTTTCTTAGAAACAAACTATAATAGGCATGTGGGATTACTTTTCTTTAGATCTTCTTTTTTTTTTTCTTTAGATCTTCTTAAAGGACTCTTGGAATAGGTGACACTTAAGTGTAGACACACAAATCAAAGTAGTCAGATGTTTAAGACAGAAGGGAGTTAGTCCCAGATCGTATCCACTTGTTATCATGAGGTAGGGAAGGGCCACGGGGAAGGAAACAGCTATGCTTAGAAATGAAGTTGGAGAAACATTGCAAGCTGGATGGAGGACTGTAATTTTATGAAGGAGAGACTAGAATAGTTTTCTTTAGAGTTATAATTAACCTTTTATTTAAGGATAGTTTGCTGCCCTGCATGAGAAACCACACAAGAAAGAGGGACTCTCTCAGGGCATAAGAATCTCTGAGTCCTTGCTGCTGAAAATGTGGCCCTTGAACCAGCAGAGACCACAGCATCTGGAGGATTGTTAAAAATATACAACTTCAGCCTCAGCCTTGATCTATTAAATCAGAATCTGAATTTTGACAAGATTCATAGAAATTCATATGCACAAAAAAGTTTGAGAAACATTGAAGATTCTGAATTAATTTATTTGAAGTCATAGGACAGACAAATTTCCTCCTTAAAAAAAGGAATTTACAGAGAATGCACATGAGGATCAGGTCTTGAACAGTGAAAGGTGTTGACTTTCATTGTAGGAGGGAAAGTGGAGAACACGGTGCAAGACCAGTTCAGATGTACGTATTTATTAATACTGTTATTTTTAATCTTAAAAAATAAACTGTCATCTCTTTCTTTGATTTTTTAAAAATATAAGTGAGAAGGTTATCAGCTGAGAACAAAGGAAAGAAAGAAGATAAAGTTTTCAGCAGACAGAAAACAGTGAAAATTCATTTATTCATTTACTTGTCATTATCACCATCACTATCATCACTGTCATAACACTATTGGAGCAAAGGTACATTTTGTACTTAAAATTTAACACACAGGGGTCAAAATATTTTATATGAATTGTGTCCTTTTTAAAGTTTCTTTTGACACATAATTGTACATACTTAGGAGTGAGGTGTGATGTCTCAATACATGTGTACATGTGTGATGATCAAATCAGTGTAACCAGCACATTCATCACCTCAAACACTTATTTCTTTGTGATGAGAACATTCCAAATCATCTCTACTAGATATTTTGAAATATACAACGCATTAGGGTGACGTAACTACAGTCACCCTAATGTACAATAAAATACCAAACTTATTTCCCCTAAACTAACTGTAACCTTCCTACTAGATCAGTGTTATAAGGAGTCCAGTTTTACAGATATACAAACTATAACACAAAGATATTAAGAAAGTTACTCAATATCACATAGCGAGAGGTGCAACAGTAATTTTTAAAACAACTATGGATATCAGAGTCCTCTAGTTGCACATTTATTGTTTGTATGGTGCTTAATTACATATTCGATATGTCTGTTCTCTCACAGTTTGTGAGCTCAGGAAGATTTCACTTAACTTTATAGTCCCAATTTCTTAGAACATCACTTCCTGCTATAGATTTTCTATAGATGTGTACTGAAACTTAACTCTACTCATTGTAAGGTAGCTAGGAAATAGACATATAGAAATATATACATATATACACACATATACATATGTATGTATACATGTATATACATATATATCTCAGAGCAAAGTTTAGATAATAAGGATATCTTTTTATTTTTTTGTGTTTGATGAAATTTTTCCATTTATCAGGCAATTAGAAATGTATGTGAGGAGAGGAATAATGAGGTAGATAATAGACATACTCTATAACCCATGATTTCAGAGATATCATTAGTAAGAATTTATCCTATAAGCCTAATTTTCTGTTTAAGTTACTTGATTTTAAGCACTGAGTATGTAAAAAGAGTTTTCCTTTTAAGTTAAAGAGATTGGGAAAGGTGAAATTTAAGAAGGGTTGTGATGATCTTTTTTAAATTGTATGTCCTGTCTGGAGGAAGAAGTGGTGAGACAGAGTGAGAGAGAGTTTGAGACTGAGATCCCAGTGAGAAAGTAAATACACACCAAAAATATGGAAAGGCTTCTCATGTTGAAAACTTTGGGTAGGTACTGAAATATTCATCTGTGAAGGTGTCAGGAAAACAGACTAAATTTTTCCCCTTAATCAAAGAGAAATTCAATAGAACTGAAGAAGCCAGGTGGAGTTTCCTTTGAAGAAAGAAAAAAAGAAAAACTTTGAGAAGAAACACGTAAAATGAGGTTTTTCAAGTGAAATTGTGCATTCAGTATACAGTGTGATGTGACCCTTCTTACCACCCCCACATCTTGAATAAAATTACAGAAAACGATTATGCTGCTATGATTAGATGTTTTTTGGAAGTCAGTGAGGGGATGAGTTTTATGACTGGGTCGTATTGGGCTAAAAGGACAGTCATCCATCTGGATTACCTTTTTCAATACAGTTGAATTTTTTTTTCTGCTAGATATTAAAAAATGAACAGGAAAATAAATCACAAACTTCATTTTAATACTTGGTAGTCTGCGTACTTTCCAACATTTTTATTTGTTTTAGATTGTTTTCCTTCCATAATCTTTCTCATGCTAATAGCATTAGCCTCAAAAGGATAGTTCCGGTGTAACAATACCAGTGATATCAATGAGAAATATCAGGAAATATTTATTATGGGAATACAGAGAATACAGATTAAAAACAATGTTTTGCACATAGGTAGCTACTTACCTTTATTGTACATGGATATATGTTATCACAAGACCTATTTCTCAAAAACAGGTTTTTCCACAAAATCTACAGTTAAAATATTTTTGTAATAACATTTATCAGGGAGAAGTAGAAGGAAGTATTTGATAATATATTTTTAAATATATAAGTGTGTGCTTTAAAAAAATTATGCTCATGTAAAAACTTGGATGTTATAATACTCTGTGAGGAAATGAAGTCATAGAATGATAATATTTTATAAAGGGATAATATTTATTGAGCATTAATTACTCTCTATTAATTTCCCAAGGTTACCGTACAAATGACCACAAACTGGGTAGCTTAAACCAACAGAAATTTATTCTTTCAACATTCTGGAGGAAGGACTTTGAAACCAAGGTGTCAGCAGGCCCATGTCCCCACTGCAGGCTCCAGGAAAACCTCCTTCCTCACCTTCTCCCGTCTCCGGGGCTCCAGACACACCTTGGCCCGCAGCTGCATGTCACCACCTTTCCTGCCTCTGTCTTCACATAGTCTCCTTTTTGTGTGTCTCTTTGTGTTATTTTCTCCTTTACTTAGAAGGGTGCCAGTTACTGGATTTAAGGCCCACCCTCATCCTGTATGATGTCATCTTAACTCAATTATATCTGCAGAGGTCGTGCCTGTGATGTAAGAAATTGAGTGTATGGGGGCGAGGGGAGAGACACAATTCAATCCCCTGCGGATGATAAACACTTTGAATCTATTGCCTCATTTAATCATCAGGTTAAGCCAAGGAAGTAAGAATTTATATCACCTCCTGCCTCCTCTATCTTGAAAAATATTATAAGCTAAAAATGAAATCCCTTATACATGACTGCTCAGAAATCAAGAGGAGAATTGTGATTCTGACTCACACTGCTTCATTTTAGACCTCAAAGCTTTACCCATACAGAATACTCATGTAATAGTCTAGTTAGATGTCACAAATGTGAAATTATCTCTTTGTATTCTAAGGTTTGTGTTCTTTCCATTACCTAAGAGTTACCTTACATATATCAAAACACACGTTGTTTCTTTTCTTTTTTTTATTAAATTATAGCTGTGTACATTAATGCAATCACAGGGTACAGTGTGGTGTTTTTATATACAATTTGAAATACTCTCATCAAACTGGTTAACATAGCCTTCATGTCACTTTCTTAGTTATTGGGTTAAGACATTCATACTCTGCCTTTAGAAAGATTCACTTGTACCCTTGTAAGATAAACCATAGAGGTGACACCCATCCACCACCCTCCCCCCATATTCTAAGGCTATAATTAGGTTATAACATTCCCATGAAAGCTATTAGTTTCAAAATAGGGATGTGTACATTGGATACTATTTCTTCCATTCTTGAGATACTTTTCTAAGAAGAACATTTTCCAGTTCTATCCATGTAAACATGAAGGAGGTACGGTTTCCATCTTTCTTTAGGGCTACATAATATTCCATGGTGTACATATACCACAATTTATTGATCCATTTGTGGGTCGATGGGCACTTGGGCTTCTTCCATGATCTAGCAATTGCACTTCTACACTGCCGGTGGGAATGCAAATTAATTCATTCCTTTTGGAAAGATGTCTGGAGAACACTTAGAGAACTAAAAATAGACCTGCCATTTGATCCTGCAATTCCTTTATTATGTATATATCCAGAAGACCAAAAACACACGTTGTTTCTATGTTTTTTCTGTTTACTCCTCAATAACTAGATTGTTGAAAGTAGCTTATAGCATTTTTCTTTGTTTTTAATTATTTACTTCAATTGACATCTATTGAGTCAAAGCCAGGCACTAATCTAGGCAATGGGTATTTAGCACTGAACAAAACAGACAGAGAGTTTTGTCTAATAGAGCTTATGTACTAATTGATGGGCTTATGTTCTGTTGGAGACTCTACCATTGCACAAGGGATAGCACATATGTATGCAAGAGCAGATTCTGTTTTTCAATTATCATATGATCCAGTCATTTTTAAAGAGATTTTTCTTAAAATAATATTGTAGAAAATCATTAGACTAATTTCAACTCACATTACTATAATAATTAAAAGTTTGACAATTTTCTACAACCCATGATTTGGGAATTTCTTAAAAGACAGAAATGGCACAGGTAAGGATAAGCTGATTTGAAAGTGTCAGGGAAATTGAAACACAAGCAGAATGTGAGAGAAATGAACTGTGTCTCTGTAGTGCTCTAATTCTACAGCGGTGTCTAACCATCAGTGGTACATCTTGTTCAGTAGTTGACTTGTACTGAGGCTGCAGACGCCCAATGAAAATGCCAACTGCTGGTCCAGACCTGATGTAAAAGCTGCTTCTGTAGCCATCAGCCTTTTACTATTAATGCCAAATTAGTATCTATTTTAAGTTGATGCATAAAGGTGATAACTATTTTTTTTCATTATAATAAAATTCTGAGTTGGGAAAAGGTAAGGTCAAAAGAAAATCAAAAAATAAAATAAAATATTGTAAAGGCATTTTCCAATTACTTTTTTATATGGTTTTTGATACAGCTGAACACTGAACATAAAATTTGAAATTATATGTGGGAAATATGTCCTGAGTATTTTTTATGCTTCCATTTTATAACTTAGAATAAAAAGGAGCTCACAGATTTTCTTTTTCCCTATAGAAAGGTTAAATCAGTATAGGACAGCATCATTGCATGAACTAAAAGTTATAATTATGCTGGTAAAATCACTCCCCAAATTACTCTAAGATACTGTGGAGAACACATTTGTATATACATGACATCAGAATAAGATTCAATACAACTAGTAGTAGTGAAAGTTTACTAAGACATAATAATAAGTATAATAGAACACAAAAACACCATTCAGGATTCAGTTCTTTTAGTTATATTTGATACTTAGACTTGTAAAATAATATCATTAAATGGAACCTGAAAATCATAAAATGTAAAACAACTCTACACTGTACTACCTTCTCAAATATCCTATTATTTTTTTCTTAGGATAAAAGATTACATTTTGAGAATTACAAAAGACTGATAGGTGACTTTTAATATGGGAACTACTTTTAATATCATTTTAATATCATCCTCTCCTTTTTATTGGACTAAATAAGAGAAATGTTATTCCACTCCAGGTTCATTTATATCCACTGCATGTCATGCGTGTTGCAACTAATTTTGATTTAATTTTCTTTTGCCAGACAGAATCTTATAGCTGATTTCGTTGAACAGTTTTACTAATTATACATGACCTATTAAAATACATTTTCATATACTAATTTTTTCATAGTTAGTATTTTCTATTTTTGTTTCCCATTTAACCTATATTTTCCTTTATTCTTGTAAGCACTATACGTAATTTACGATTTAAGTATAATATAAACCAAAAAATAGAAAATGAAAAAATGAATAAACACCACAAGAATAAGAAATAATCCTCTAGCAGTGGTTATGTTTAGGGAAATAATGTTACATGTGATGTTGCCTCTGATATCTTTTGCATCCATTTATCTTTGTAGCACATATTACTCAGAATATAAAAATTGCACTCAAAAATCCACCCTACATAGGGAAAACATACTTGATAAAGATGACTTTTTTCAACTAAAAGTTATTTAATGCACTAAAATAAAGAATGAATTTTCCATATATAGTACTTTGAAAACACTGGTCTAAGCCAAGAGAGAAATAAATAGAAGAGAAGAAAATAATTTTAGGGAGGTAGAGAAGGAAGGAAGCAAGAGAAGGTCTGTAATAGGTTATTTCTCCTCTCTGCTGAGAATCTGCTTTCATAGTGCAATATAACATATTTCTAGGATTCCTTCAGTAATTTATTCATCCAATAGATTTTGAGTATTTCTTACTTGCTAGATACTCATGCCTATGGGAATAGATCACCCACGAAATTAGCAGCAATTCATAAAAGTATTATTATATACATTATTTCAGAAAATTATTAATTGTATTAATATAAAAACTATTTAATATTAATTTAATATTAAAATTAACATTATAGTAATAATTTTATTTAAAATATTGTGCAAAGCGGCATTCTATAAATCTAATCACCAATGTTCTTTTCAAACATATTTACCTTAGCTATTAAAAATATACTTTTTAATATCTTTTACAAAATATAAACTTTTTTTTTCTTTTTAGAGACAGAGTTTCACTTGTCACCCTCAGCATCACAGCTCACAGCAACCTCCAGCTCTTGAGCTTAGGTGATTTTCTTGCCTCAGCCTCCCAAGTAGCTGGAACTACAGGCGCCTGCCACAACGCCTGGCTATTTTTTTTGTTGCAGTTTGGCCGGGATTGGGTTTAAACCCACCACCCTTGGTATATGGGGATGGCGCCCCATGCACTGAGCCACAGGTGCAGCCCCATAATATAAACTTTTAAATAAATCTCAATGCATTTCATGGCAGAGTTAATACATTACCAATTTCATAGAATATGATAAGAGTGGTCAGTATCACACTTTCAGGATAAGCTCACTTTTTAAAAAGATGTGGCATACTTTCTAGGGATTGGTGAATAAAACTTTAGAATTTATATACCTCTCTGCATAACATTTCAGTCTTAAGAAAATCAAGTAGAGCCAATGATGCTTACCGGAAAGATTTAGAAAATAATTAGTTTACTCCTTTGAGGCAATGGATAATTGAGTTTAAAAGATAATAAATTCCAGAATTTTTAACATCACCTAAAAATTACATTTTGACATGATACTGGATTTACTTTTATTTTTGCCAAAAAAATTAAGTATACAACTAGACTTTCTATAATAATCAAAGATTTTAAAAAATAATGTAAAATTAATCTTACTAGTACTGTATATTTAGCTACTTAAGAAAAACATACCAATAAAATCTGTACAAACATGGGATGTGTTAAATTTTGTTCATATTTTTTTGCCATATGGTTGTAATGTCTTTACCATTAAAATGAGCTGATAGAGTAATAGAATCTTAAAGTATAGGAAAAACTTTTCTAAGGTACTGGACACATTTCAGAAATACAGGCTTAGAGATACATTAAGTTTTGTATTAAAACCTTTTCCACAAAAATAAACATTAAAACCCCACCCAAACCCAAATTTTAAGTACTATTTAAAACATACAAACAAAACAACCTATATGAGTATTAGCATCACTCAGAGTTTGTACAGGTGCATTATTAGTTCGATTGTTGGTTTTATTTTCTTCAAAATATACAAATTTTTGGCTTGTTCAATATAACCAAATCCTAAATTCTGGAAATAGACATCTTCTTTTCCATATGATTTATTTACATTTATTTGTTAGTTTAGTAATCATATTATTAAATTTGAGATAATATTGCTTTCTGTTTAACATGAATTAATATTTTTTCTTCTTTAACTGACAAGATCTAAAACCGTATTAGGCACAGTGGCTCACGCCTGTAATCCTAGCACTCTGGAAGGCCAAGGCAGGTGTATCGCCTGAGCTCAGGAGTTTGAAAGTAGCCTGAGCAAGACCCTGTCTAAAAAACAGCCTGCATGGTGGTAGGCTCCTGTAATCCCACATACTTGGGAGGTTGAGGCAAAAGAATAACTTGAGCCTGAGAGTTTGAGGTTGCTATGAGCATGATGCCACAGAGGCACTTTATCAAGGGCAACAAAGTGAGACTATCTCAAAAAAAAAAGGAAAATTGTATTATTATAATCACACCTGACCCTAATATTCACTTAGTAATACTAAATCTTGTCATTTCACTGTATAAATGAAAAGTTAGATAACTAGTTCAATTGCTACAGATAATCCAAGTGATGAGAACCCCTTCATTTATTTAAGCCCACAATATTTTAAAGAGTATGTCTTTAAAAGCTCCATTTGGAATTACTTGTATTGTCCTTTGTTGAATATGTGTACATAATATAATATCTTTCAAATATATACCATATTTTGCATTATATAATGTGCACCTTTTTACCTAAATTTTTGAGGGAAAAATAAGAATATTCAATATACATAGGAACTACTACTCGGTATTAGTACCCAAAATTTCTTATACCTTGTATCTGTTCTTCTGTTTTGTAATTATCTGTTATATAAAATTTCTTGTACCATGATATGTTAAAAAAATTCCAAAACTTTTTACCAAAAACAAGTACCTAAACATAAACAAATACACTTTTGAATTAAAAAATTTATATAAAACAAAAGATTTTTTTTTCTGATAGTTTGGGCCCAAAACATGGGTGCACATTATGTGTAGAAGCACCTTATACACAGCAAAATGCAGTCATCATATGCTATTTCCTATACCTAAGCATTATTAAAGCAGCCACATTAATTAATAAAGTGAGCCTACATATTTTGAGCAAACAATAAGCTAATCATCATGACATTTTTTGGGTTTTTTTTTTTGTTTTTGGCATTTACGTTAAGATTATTCTGATACTAAAATTTAAACATTGAGAACTATGCTTCTATTTTATTTTACTCTAAATTTCTGAATCTGTAGTGATAGTAAAACTTTAGACATAAAGCACAAAGTTAATTTTATAAGTTCACATTAGATTGCAAAATTTAAAAATATCTTATTTTTTCTCTACATCATCAAAACTGAAGAAATAATAGTAGCCATTAGTCATTTCTTTAATTTAATTTAAACCCATATACATATTGGCTCACAGGAACTGTTCTTCTTCTTCTTTTTTTTTTTTGACGGAGCCTCAAACTGTCCCCCTGGGTAGAGGGCTATGGCATCACAGCCCACAACAACCTCCAACTCCTGGGCTCAAGCGAGTCTCCTGCCTCAGCCTCCCAAGCAGCTGGGACCACAGGCACCCGCCACAAGGCCTGGCTATTTTTTGGTTGCAGCCGTCATTGTTGTTTGGCGGGCCCAGGCTGGATTCAAACCCACCACCTTAGGTGTATGTGGCTGGCGCCTTAGCCGATTGAGCCACAGGCGTTGAGCCAGGAACTGTTCTTCTTTTTGTCAGTATGGGTAGAACCAAGAATTGTAACAAAAAGGTACAACTTAAATTCCAGGAAAATCCTTAAGCAAAGTATGTTTCAAATTAACTTTCTTCCATAACTAATTTGTAATTCATTGCTTTGTAAATAATTATACGGGAGCAATGAAAAAAACCCATAAAAACCTCCTGCATAAGGAGGATGGCTATTTATCTGATGGGAAACAGCAGAGACTATATTTCTAGGAAATTCAGTCTGCCCCTTTTCAGCTTGGATTGAGCCTCCATGTTGTTGATTTCATTTCCCAGTGCCTTCCAATCTCTCTGTAAAGATTTTTCCAGCTCGGCGCCTGTGGCTCAATCGGCTAAGGCACCAGCCATGTACACCTAAGGTGGCGGGTTTGAATCCCCAGCCGGGGCCGACAAACAACAATGATGGCTGCAACCCAAAAATGGCCGGGCGTTGTGGCGGGCGCCTGTGGTCCCAGCTACTTGGGAGGCTGAGGCAGGAGACTCACTTGATCCCAGGAGTTGGAGGTTGCTATGAGCTGTGATGCCATGGCACTGTACCCAGGGGGATAGCTTGAGGCTCCATCTCAAAAAAAAAAAAAAAAAAAGGTTTTTCCAATCCTACTTAATAAAGAAACATTCTGTAGGATTGAGCTATATCAAAGAAAGGGGTAGAAGGTGAAAGCTGAGAGCTGGGGCATGACAGAAATGAGGAGAAATCATCCCAAAATAACCGTAAAATTTTACTTACTTGTTTGTTATATGCCAGGCGCTATTCTAAGCACTTTACAAACGTTAACTCATTAAGACATACAACCAGCCTAAAGGGAACTCCATTCATTATCTGCCTCATTTTCTTTTTAAACAGAGGTTAAAATTGAATAACATCGAAGCCATGTTTTATGGAGGCACATTACCCCCACTTAAACATTACTGAAGGAATATTTAAATATCTTACGAAGAATAATATCTGAGATTCATAGAAGAGTCAGTTATTCAAGATTACACAGATAATACTTCATGATATTTAGATTTAGCCCCAGACAGTCTGGTCTTGTTCCCTTAACTATGTTAAGGAAAGATAAACAGTGCCAGTATGTAGAGAGTGATGGAAGGAATGGATTTGCACTAAACACATCATCCAAGACCCTGTGAATTTCAGGCAATTACTAAAATAAATGGAGCTATGTTAGGTAGGCAATGAAGTCTCTTATTCTAGGAAAAAGCTACTCACATGGACACTCACCTGGGAAAAGAACCTGTCATAAAAGAACAAGATCAAAAAGGAAATGGCTATCAGAACAAAGATGACATCCTTCCTCATTCAAAGATGACATCCTTCCTCATTTCCAAGTCTATCACTCCCTGTGCAGGGATGAGCTATTCAAATTAGTGTTAGAAACACTCCACTGAATTTCCAATCTGCTATCTATGCAAATGAGTTTAATTATAAAAGAGCATTTAAATATATTTAACAATCTATGTTGTAATATATGATTTCTCAATGTGTTCTGGTTAATTTTATGCATATTTAACATATATTTAGCTTCTTGAGCTAAGAGGCTATGGAGTTAGAAGACCCATAAATACTAATTGCAGCTATGGGTCTGATATGTAGGATAAGTAGATTAGGAAAACAGTAATAGTTAGTAAAAACTGTGCCAGTAAGTTTTATTGGTGTACTCCACATCATACTATGTAACATTCTTCTTTGTTTAAATCCAACATTCTATCACTACACCTTTGTTAATAGTCTTTCCTCATACTCACGGTGTTACCAATTTATTCAAATTATTTACTCCAGTTTCTGTGTTACTTTCTTCATAAAGGCTGGTTTTCAAACTTAAATAGTCTAACCTTTGTAATCTCCATAGTTGTCCTTTCTTTCCCCTGTGTATTCCAAGACATTTCTCAGTTACACAATGCTGGATGTTGTGTCTGCTTTGAAACTATTGCTTAATAATTCTTCAGTTGACACCAAAGCCTAATGTACCTTGAGTTTGTGAACCATGCTCCCCATCTGAAGCATTTTTACTTGTCAGGTAGTTGTGTACAAAATCTGATGGTCATTTGCAAAACACTCAGGCCATCAGTCTGTCCAGCAAAGTAAATTCAGAAAATAAATCCATTGTCAAATTCCAACATGTAGTACCTATGACTTTGAGAAAGTTATTAAACTTTCTTTGCCACTGTTTTTGAGTCTGGCAGGAAAATAATTATAGTGTCGACTTCATGCATTTTTAGTGTAAGTTTATTGAGGAAACATTTTATATATATGTATAAATATATATATACATTCTAGTAAGCAATCTTTTATATAATTATGTATTTTATTGCTGTTATAATAATAATATTGCTATTTTGATGACAATTAATAGCAATGCATAAAGTTAATAAGATATGGAAACAGCCATTTTCTTTCTTGGGGGGCAGGGGCCAGGGCTGGGTTTGAACCTGCCACCTCTGGCATATGGGACCGGTGCCCTACCCTTTTGAGCCACAGGCACTGCCCTGGAAACAGCCATTTTCAACTCATTAGAAATAAATACTTCCAGACAAGACAGGGGGATAATAAAATATTTGATGAGCTAGTATACTGGCGGGCTTGTAACAGGTGACCAGAAATGATACAGAAGAGATATCTAAATACATCTATAGTACCTACTTATAATTACATGTGTTTAAAACATTAAATTTTTGCATTATTATTACAAACCTCAGCAGACACTAAGCATGGTCTAATGGTTATATCACTTGGAATGTCACTTTCTGAAGTAATTATTTAGTCTCTATAGCTTTCCTTAATTCCCACACAACTACTTCTTTTCTCATTCTTCCTTTTTTTTTTTTGCAGTTTTTGGCCGGGGCTGGGTTTGAACCCACCACCTCTGGCATATGGGGCCGGCACCCTCCTCCTTTGAGCCACAGGCACCTCCCTCTTTTCCCATTCTTAATACAAATGACCTAGCCTTATGTCTTTGTGAAGAAAATATAACCTATTTGAATGTATTTAATTCACCTTCACAATGCCCCATCTGAAATTCTGCCTACAGCCCTCTCGTTCTTCAATCCTTTTATACTGGGAGGGATTTTATTTCTCTTGCCTGGTGTCAGCCTATTTTAGTCTGAATCCATAGCTATCGGCCATTCTAAGGATGTCTTTTGCTATGTCCTTGGTTTATCTTGTTATGAGATTACCATTTTCTCATCCAAATGGATTTTAACTTACATCTTAAAACGATATAGCCTAACTTTAAAATGGCTTAAATATTCAAGATTTTTAATGATGATCCACAAATTTACATTACTGGAACATATCTGCCCAGTCCCTTTTGTATTGAAGACAATTGCTTCACCTGCCCCACCAGTGTGCAACTCATTTTATGCCCCTCCTCCTTGCAAAAGTGTTGCCTTATTTCATCAAGTAATCAATTCCAATCAATCAATCAATTAACCTTTTCACCATTTCATGGAATCTTCAGTTTCCTAGATCAATGGTTGGCTGTCTCTCCCTTTTCCATCTCACACCACACTCAGTTTGACCTCATTCTGGCACCATAATTATTCCTCTGTTTCTACAATAGTCTCCTGCACTGCTGCTTCCTCACGAGTTGATATAATCCATTATTCCTAGTTGTCTAGTTGTCTTCATTCAAAGCGTCAGCTCCTGAAACAGCTCAAACCTCAGTCACAGGATATTTTTTTTCCCCGTATTTGTCCTTGGAGAACTCGTTCTCTCTAAATGACCTTTAATTTGCTTTTTGTATAATACAAATGTTGAGTTCCAGACTACTCAAAACTCAAAATGACTTTTTAATATTTCAATGGAATGTCTGATAACTATCTCAATGGAATATACTTAATATGAGATTCTCCTTATTTCCTCCCCAAAACTTAAGTCATCCCTCTTTTGTTTTCAATTTCATGATTTGGCAACATCTTCTAGCCACTAACACACAGAACAGGAAGAAGATCAAAAAGGAGACAATTTTCATGTCCTTTCTTCTTCCTCTTTGTTGTTACAATCTGAACTCAGGGGAGAGCTACTCTTTGTTTCTACCACAACAATTTCAATCCAAGCTCTATTTTTAAGGGATGGGAGGCACATGCAGCTTTTATCTAATATCACAGTTTAAAAATATGTCTTTAAGATACTCTTTTTATCATGTTATTTTCTAGAATTTGTTTTCTAAATTGAACTTTATTTGCATAGACATATATGTGCATAAATCTATATGTATATGTATTTCTGATACTTAATGAAATAGCTATTTTTCAAAATAAAAGACTATGAATACAAAAGATGCTAAAAGTTTTATGGCATTATACAGCATCTTAACTACACGCTTGACATGCTTATTTGCAAAAAAATAGAATTTTCTAGTCTCCAGACTAAATAACTCACTTTGTCACTTTTCTCTTCTGTAAAATAAAACCATTTACTTCCCTGGACTATTATAAAGAGTCAATGAGATGATGTATGTAAAAGGTTCAGTAAAACATCCATTAAAATGTATCTATAGATGCTTTCTTTAAATGCTTACTTTAACCACCTTTTTAAATTTCAGATCAATGTGAAGATAAATACAACTAGTTTATATAATTTTCATTTTTCATATGAGTTTCAAGTCTATACTGTGATAATTCAGATAAAATATCCTTACTCATGTTATGATTATATTAAATATTAATATT
This sequence comes from Galagoides demidoff, assembly GCA_963574575.1. NCBI lineage: Eukaryota > Metazoa > Chordata > Mammalia > Primates > Galagidae > Galagoides > Galagoides demidoff. The sequence continues at coordinate 3,533 of CAUYQV010056602.1, read as the reverse complement.
AATTAATTTAAATATTTTTATATAAATTTATAAAAACATTACATTTTACATTCATCTATGAAATCACTTAGTCAAATTTAATTGCAATTGTAGTTTAGAAATAATCGTTAGTACATGAACAGTGGCAAAATATGACTCACAGACTATTTAACTTTCTGACTTTATATTACTTAGTTTTATTTTCTTCCTTTCCTTTGGTGTTTTATTATTCAAAAATGACAAAGATCAACCAGACAAGGACAATATAGAAACTCATCACTTTGAACAGAGGGTCAATTCAGCAGAATCTTTGAAGCTATGCTTTGAAGTTCCCTGGAACAGAAAACTGGCTGAAAAATGAGTTATCAGAAGAATCTAAGAAGGAACTCTAAAACCATTATAGTATTGTGGATTAGTTCTAAGATATAAGACCATATTCATGTTTTGGCTATCCCTAAGATATAGTCATCATGTAAGTCTTACTCTTTTTCAAGCTGTTGAGCTATAATTATTACATGTAATACTTTGATGATTGTTTGATGTACTTGTAACTTACATCAAATTGAAAATTCTGAGTAATATATCAAATTTTCTTTCTCACAGAATACTGGAGAACTTCTCAATTATGGAGGTAATTTTGTCCATAGGAAAATTATGTATATAAATACATATTCAATAAATTTTTGTATGGAAATATTTATTGTAACATATGCCAAATTTATTCCAAAGAAGAGTAATTGTATCTGATTCTTATTACTTTCCATTTAAATTCAAACAGATTCAAACTATTTTTGATTACTTATGTAAACTACTTATGTTGTTTAGGGGATGAAAGAAACTATTCAAAATATCATAGACTATCAATTATTGTACTTTTTATTACCAAGGTGGATTATTTTATAAAAATAAGAACTATAAGTAGTAGAATATTTATAATATTTAAATATAAAAACCAATGTCTATGAGCAACATATTTTAAAGAGTTAAAGATGAGCTGTGTGCTATTCTTTCAAAAACAGACAGTAGTTCCAAATATTCTGACCATCCTTGTGTTGAAATCATTGTGAATGACTTGTAGATATTCTCTGACTCTTCATGAATGGAAAAAATAACTCATGTTTTTATAAACTGCCTTTTGAAATAACTGTAGATAGAAAAATTAGGTGCTCCAGGAAGCTACCATACATCCTTCACTCATCTTAAGGACAGAACCATTTATCCATGGAATATTGGTCTGAACTAAAACATTAAAATTTAATAATATTAAAGTATTCTTTAATATATTAATGAGTAACTATTAATTAATAGCTCTTAATACCAATAATACTATTATTATTTAATAATAAACATTATTTTGCAATCCTGTAATCTTTCCACTAATTTTTTTTCTGTTCCCGATTTCAGCCCCTACTATCATGTTGTACATAGTTCTAGACAGATGTTGTATCTACATTATATCTTCTACAGCTTTACCTTTATATTTACCTATGTATACTAATAAAGATTGATTAGAAGATCCTTCTAAGGATCTCAGTCCTTCTAAGTGATTGAGTTTATAGATCGTTTCCAGCATAAGAGAAACAAATTTATGGATAATTTCCAGTACAGCCTTCTTATTCTCTTACTGTCTGTGGGCTCCATAGTCATCCTCTCTATTCATTTCTGATAGTGAAAATGTGTTAGTTTCCTCTGGTTGCTTTAATAAACTACCACAAGCTTGGTCATATAAAAAAACTACAAAACGTATTTCCTTAGGGTTCCAGGGGCCAGAACTTTGACATTAATATCTTTGAGATTACTATCTGTGTCAGCAGCATTCCTCTGGGAGCAGTCATTCCTTACTTCTCCGCCTTCTGGTGGCTACTCACATGTCTCAGCTGTTCATGACACTCCCATGGTCACCTTGTTTCTTTCTCTCCTGTCTGTGTCAAATCTCCCCCAGTATAATGCCACAGAGATTGCATTCAGGGCCCAACATTATATTCCAGGATACATTTCTCATTTCAAGACTCCTAACCTAATCACATCAGCAAAGACCTAGTTCCCATATAAAGTAGTATTCAAAAATTCCAGGTATAAAAACGTGGACCTCTGTGAGGGCCATTTATCAATCAAGATAATTTTCTCTTATCTTATTCTTTCTTTGTTGATTTGGTTAGAACTTTAGCCATTGTATTGATCTTATCAAATGGCAATGTTTTGAATACATTAATTTTCTCTATTAATTTAAATTTTTTACATATACATGCATTTATTAGGTTTCCACTTTTTGCCTTCACAAATTTAAAAAGGTTTAAAATTTAATAACAATAACAATGTTTAAGATAAGGAGTAGAGGCTTGGCGCCTGTGGCTCAATTGGCTTAGGCGCCAGCCACATACACCTAAGGTGGCGGTTCCAGTCCCCAGCCCGGGCCCGCCAAACAACAATGATGGCTGCAACCAAAAAATGGCGGAGTGTTGTGGCAGGCGCCTGTGGTCCCAGCTACTTGGGAGGCGGAGGCAGGAGACTCGCTTGAGCCCAGAAGTTGGAGGTTGCTGTGAGCTGTGATGCCATGGCACTCTACCCAGGGGGATAGCTTGCGGCTCCGTCTCAAAAAAAAAAAAAAAAAGATAAGGAGTAGAAACAAAAACCTCGCAAAGAACAAACAAAGATAAATACATTCAGAAAAGAAATCAGATGATTGCTCCATCGAAATATTAAGCAATAATAATAATAATAATGCAAAGAAAGTAACATTCACATTGTCAAATAAGAGTATGTCTATTAAAGACTGCTTTGACTCTGAGGTTCAGTATGGAGTCATCAGTTAACTTTTTCTTATTTTTTTCCAAAGTCTCAAAAAATAGACAACTAATATTTATAAATAAAAGTAAAAGATAATTTCAAAAAACAGATCATGCAGAAAATTTTTTGACATTGATTTTTATGCTAATTATAATTATTTATTTCTTCTCTTTGCTTTGAGTATTATTTGCTCTTTTTTTCCTGCTTCTTTAGGTGAAAGCAAAGAGTATTTAATTTTTTTCTAATACAAGCATGTAAGCTTATTAGGTTTTTACAAGGTACTACTTTTGATCACAAATTTAGATATTTTATTTTTGTATTTTTCATTTACTTGTAACACACACACAGAGAATTTTCCAAAAATATACACACATACTAAAAACAAAAATCTGTATTAAATTGTAACACATCATGTTTGACTCCTGCAATTGTAAGAAGCTCAAATGTGACTTGTATTTATCTTTTGTTATCAGTATATATTGAGTGTATGAAATTTTAATTTTTTTGAGACTTCCTACTGGATCTTTGCGCTGTTTAGAAGTATGTTTAATTTCCACATATTTAGCGATTTAATGATTTTTTTGGTTATTGATTCCTAATTTTGCTTTTCTTTTAAAGTACAGTCTTTTTTTTTTATTAATTGATCTCTGTATACATTAATGCAAACATGGGGTACATTGTGCTGTTTTCATATACAATTTGAAACACTTTCATCAAGCTGGTTAACATAAATTTCATGTCATTTGCTTAATCATTGTATCGACACA